>MU739519.1:578185-633351 GCA_026770625.1 Nicotiana glauca
CTGCCGGCGACGCCCCCTCCGGTGAACCTACTCCTGCCGAGACGCCCACAGGTAAGTTCACCCATTTCTCTTTCTCTCTTCTTCCCTCTCTCTAGTTCCCCTACCCCCACCATAGCCAGCCCTCTGCCTCTCCCCCTAACCTCTCCTGTTTCTACCCCCCCTTCCACTCCCTAACTCCGGCGACAGAGCCGGCGCCGTTATCCCCCCTCCCCATTTTTATTAATTTTTATTCTCCCATTCTCTCTCTCCTCCTCCACCTTCCTTTCCCACCTTCTCTTCACCCCCTACCAAACCCCCCATCTCTGAAATAGGCGCCCCCCTCATCTTTCCCGGGTTAGGTAGCCCCCCTCCCTCTCCCCCTCCACCTTTCTTTCCCACTTCCTCTTTACCCCTTACCCCACCCCCCATCTATGAAATAGGAGCCCCCTATCCTCTTTCCCGGTTCGGGCAGCCCCCCCTCCCGTTTTTGTGTGTGGTTATTGTGTGTGTGATTTTCAGGTACTAGTCGCGGCGGATGAGGCGAGCTTGCGGCGTTTGGAAGTGAAGAGCGAAGCAACACCGACCGGGACATGCAAGAGTTGGCAGTAGTTGTCCTCCGGCGCATCAAAGCTTATTTTCAGGTATTTCCATCGGGAGTTGGTACCTCCCGCTCTTTTGTTTACTCTGTGCACCCTTTTACGTACTCTATCTAGAATCCTATATGTGGTTTACTCCGTGGCTATCTAGCTAGCATCCTTTTACATATTCTGCTAAAGTTCGTGTGTGCGTCACTATTTTCCGTAGTTGGTTGGAGGTATAGTGGCCGCAATGGGGGATGGTAGTGTAAGGTCATGTCCTCGAGGGGTGGGGGCAGTGGTGGGGGTCAGTAGGGGGTGGGGAGCGGTTCTGTGGTTAGGACGGGAGGCAAGGGTGGGAAGGGGATAGTGGGCGCTCATAGATTGAGGATCGGGTAGTGGAACATAGGCACACTGACGGGTAAGTCCATTGAGTTGGTGAAGATTCTTCAGAAGAGGAGGGTCAGTATAGCTTGTGTGTAGGAGACTAGGTGGGTATGGTCGAAGGCGAGGAATGTAGACGGGTTTAATCTGTGGTATTCTAGGGTCGTGAGGGGTAAGAACAAAGTGGGAAACTTGGTGGATAGGGATCATAGGGAGTCCGTGGTTGAGGTTAGGCGAGTGAATGATAGGTTAATGTCTATTAAGTTGGTTATTGGTGGATGCGTCCTCAATGTCATCAGCGCTTACGCGCCGCAAACAGGCCTAGATGAGGAGGTTAAGAGGCGCTTTTGGGAGGACTTGGACGAGTTGGTGAGTAGTATTCCCCATTCTGAGAAGTTAGTTATTGGAGGGGACTTTAATGGTAATATTGGGTCTGCTGCTGGTGGTTATGGCGAGGTGCATGGTGGCTTTGGCCTTAGGGTTAGGAACGGAGGAGGCACTTTGCTGCTTGATTTCGTCAGGGCTTTCGAGCTTTTGATTGCGAACTCGTAATTTCCAAAGAGGGAGGAGCATTTGGTTACTTTCAAAAGTTCGGCGGCGAGGACTCAGATTGGTTACCTCCTCCTCAGAAGGAGCGATAGAGGGTTGTGCAAGGACTGCAAGGTTATTCCGGTAGAGTCTCTTTCGAATCTTCATAGACTCCTAGTGATGGATGTCGGTCTCTGGGTGAAGAGGAAGAAGAGGGGTGCTTGGGGCCGACCGGGGATTAGATGGGGAGCTTTGACTAAGGAGAAAGCCCAGGAGTTGGAGAGGAGGTTAGCTGATGGTGGAGCTTGGAGAAGTTCTGGGGATGCGGACGCAATGTGGTCAGTGATGGCGTACTTGGTTAGGGAGGCAGCACGTGATGTGCTTGGGGTAGCAAAGGGCTATTCAAGCAGACATCAAGGTGACTGGTGGTGGAACAATGTAGTCCAAGGAAAAGTGGAGGCGAAGAAGGCGACATTTGCTAAGTTGGCAGGGAGCACAAGCGAGGAAGAAAAGAGAGTGAACAGGGAGAGCTACAAGGTGGCGAGGAATGAAGCGAAGCTGGCGGTCACAGAAGCTAAAAATATGGCGTTTGGTCGTATATACGAGGAATTGGGGGAGAAAGGTGGGGACAGGAAGTTATTCCAGTTGGCTAAAGTGAGGGAGAGGAAGGCTCGGGATCTAGACAAGTTAGGTTCATCAAGGATGAGGATGGTAGAGTTCTGATGGGGGAGTCTCAAGTCAAGCAGAGGTGGCAGTCGTACTTTTGAGACCTGCTTAACGAGGAGGGGGATCAAGACATAGAGCTAGGGGAGCTGGGTCATTTAGAGTGTCATAGAGACCTTGGGTACTGCAGGCGCATTAGGGTGGAGGAGGTCATGGGGGCTTTGCGTAGGAGGAGTAAGGGTCGAGCGACCGGGCAAGACGAAATCCAGGTGGAGTTCTGGAAATGCGTGGGTAAGACAAGAGTGGAGTGGTTGTCTAGGTTGTTCAATGTGATCTTCAGGACTAAGAGAATGGCAGAGGAGTGGAGGTGGAGTACAGTGGTGCCCTTCTATAAGAACAAAGGGGATATATAGTGTTGTAACAACTATAGGGGTATCGAATTACTTAGTCAAATCATGAAATTCTAGGAGCGGGTGGCTGAGGCGAGGGTGAGGGGGATGACGTCCATATATGTGAACCAGTTCAGTTTTATGCCGGGCCGCTCCACTACAGAAGCTATCCACCTTGTCAGGAGATTGGTGGAACAGTTCAGGGATAAGAAGAAGGACCTGTACATGGTGTTTATTGACTTGGAGAAGGCGTACGACAACGTCCCAAGGGAGGTGCTATGGAGGTGCCTGGAGGCGAAGAGCGTGCCGGAAGCCTACATCAGAGCGATCAAGGACATGTACGATGGAACTAAGACTAGTGTTAGGACAGTGGGCGGCGACTCAGACCATTTCCCAATGGTTATGGGGCTCCATCAAGGATCCGCACTTAGCCCTTTCTTATTTGCCTTGGTGATGGACGCACTAACACGCCATATTCAAGGGGATGTGCTATGGTGTATGCTATTTGCTGATGACATAGTCTTAGTAGATGAGACGAGGGTTGGTGTTAACGAGAGGTTGGAGGTCTGGAGACAGACTCTCGAGTCTAAGTGTTTCCAACTAAGTAGGTCTAAGACAGAATACCTGGAGTGCAAGTTTAGCACCGAGTCGAGCGAAGTAGGCAGGGACGTGAAGCTTGGATCTCAGGTCATCTCCAAGAGGGACAGTTTCAAATATCTTGGGTCGGTGATTCAGGGGAACAAATAGATCGACGAGGATGTCACTCACCGTATAGGGGCGGGGTGGACGAAATAGAGGCTTGCATATGGAGTTTTGTATGACAAGAAAGTGCCACCGAAACTCAAGGGGAAGTTTTATAGAGTTGTGGTTAGACCTTTCATGTTGTATGGGGCGGAGTGCTGGCCGGTTAAGAACTCTCATGTTTAGAGAGTGAAGATTGCGGAGATGAGGATGCTCATGTGGATATGCGGGCGCACCAGGTTAGATAAGAATAAAAATGAAGTTATTCGGGAGAAGGTGGGGGTGGCCCCAGTGGATGAGAAGATGCGGGAAGCGAGGCTCAGGTGGTTCGGGCATGTGCGGAGGAGAAGCCCTGATGCCCCGGTGAGAAGTTGTGAGCGGCTGGCGGTGATTGGCTCGAGTCGAGGCAGAGGGAGGCCAAAGAAGTATTAGGGAGAGGTGATTAGGCAGGACATGGCAAGAATGCGGATTTTTGAGGACATGGCCCTTGATAGGAAAGTCTGGAGGTCTAGTATCAGGGTTGTAGGATAGGGGCTTCTAGAACTTTTCTTACTTCATTCCCGGGGCTAGGTGGGGTTTGGTAGGGCTCTTCATAGATGACTTGCATATTGTATTGTGCCCCCTTATTGTAGTTACTGGTCGATATTATTGCATGCCATTAAATTTATGGTTTTATGTTTAGATAATTATCTATGCGATGTCTGCTGGAGTCACTAATGCTCTTTTGTTTTTCTTTTTCCTTTTCTTTTTCTTTCTCTTTTTCGCCGAGGGCCGATTGGAAAAAGCCTCTCTGCCCTTTCGGGTAGGGGTAAAGCCTGTGTACGTATTACCCTCCCTAGACCCCACTTTGTGGGACCATACTGGGTAGTTGTTATTGTTGTTGTTGTTGTTTGAATCCCTTAGGGAAAATTCTGCCTCGCCACTAACTATAGGGTCTAGAAGTTGAAAATAATGCCCAGAAAAATTGAAGACTGCAAAGCTAATACTCCCTCCGGTTCACAATAAGTGTCCAATTTACTTTTTCATTTTGGTTCAAAATAAGTGTCCAGTTATGTAATCGAGAAAAAATTCGATTTATTTTTACAAATTAACCCCCATATACATATCCCTAAAAGTTTTCTTATTCCTCACATTAAATGTTTAATTAGGGGTAGTTTAGTCATACTACGCATTTTTGTATAGGATTTAATATTTTTTAATGGACGTGCTAAAAGTAAATTAGACACTTATTGTGAACCGAAGGGAATATCAATTTCAAGTGACAGTCCATTAAATCTGTGGAATATATGAGAGTAATTTAAGATAACTTTACTACTATTTCTCAAGTCATACTCTGGAAAAGTAGCTAACCAAAAATTTACTTTACGAGATTAATTAAGAAGAAAAGAGAAAAGGAATGCTAGAAGATTGGGACCATGGTCTAGCTTTATAGGTGTCCGTTTCAGAGTGCCTAAATTGTAGCGTGATTCATTAGCCAGCGGCACCTCCGTAATTATGTAGCGTGGGATAGCGTTGAATTTAACTCAACTACTAACTAATTCTTTGACTCCCTATATTGGCCGGGCATTTATTTATTTCCAATTTCTTATCTATATAAACCCTAAGGTCTCACTAGTTTTTGTATCCAACACTCAAGGCAATAACATTTGTAGTATCTCCTCCTACTTCCTCCAAACTACTCTCTATTGTTCTCTACTTTTTCTTTTAAAAATGGAAATGGTAGGTAGGATTGCATGCTTCGTGGTTTTGTGCATGGTGGTGATTGCACCCCATGCGGAGGCATTGAGCTGCGGCCAGGTTCAGTCTGGCCTGGCTCCTTGCCTTCCTTATCTACAGGGCCGTGGCCCTCTCGGAGGCTGTTGTGGCGGTGTTAAAGGTCTATTGGGTGCAGCCAAGTCCCCAGCCGACCGCAAAACTGCATGCACTTGCTTGAAATCAGCCGCAAATGCGATTAAGGGAATTGATATGGGCAAAGCCGCTGGACTCCCTAGTGCTTGTGGCGTTAGCATTCCCTACAAGATCAGCCCCTCCACTGACTGCTCCAAGTATGTTATTTACCTTCTTTTCTTTCTTACTAGTATGAGTTTATGATCTCTTCATTTACATTTTAATGAATTTTTATAAATCTAACCTACACCAACAACTAACTTTTCATATCAACATGGTACTAAGGTAACATGAAAAAGTAAAGTAATACTAGTATCAAATTACATTGATGTAAAAATAATTTGTTGGTGTATATAACATAATCTCCTTTTGCGGTCCTTACACTACCCATATCTTCATTCTCGCTTCAACTTTAGTCACTTGAAAGTTGGGTAACATAACTATTTTGGGATACATATATAATCACAGATTTCTACTACATTGAATTGTGTGCATGTGTGGTTAATGTTGGTTTCATGTAACAATGCAGGGTCCAGTGAGGTTGGTGAAAGATGGATCAGTTTTCCACAGGATAATTTGGTAGAGAAGAAGAATAAGAGTGATCGAGTTTGATCCTGCTTATGGATCCATTTCGATTTTGTGTCGTTATCTCTTTCCTTTTTTGTTTGTGTCTTTTGGAGTCATAGTCAGAGTCTTGTAATGAAACTTCAACGGTTGGTTGTATTACAATCCAATCAGCTTGATAATACATCTATATTATTAACTACTTAATGTCTCTTCTACACGGATTAATTCCTTCTATGTTCCATTTTCTTTATATGTTTTTAATTTTTTTTCATTTACTATTCATTAATGGTCTAAAATTATTTACATAATCGACTAGGTTAGAGAGTGCTTACGTCGAACATGAGTTGGTAATCTAAAACAAGATATATATTAATTAACGTTGTAATATACTCCCTCTCCCCTTCATCCCAAAAAAAAAATATAATACAGTTCGGATAGGCACTACAACAGAACACTATAACAGTGTGGTGATAATATGTCGCACAATTGTCTAAAAGCCGTCGTAGATATTATCGTTACATTATATATAGGCAAATAGTCACAAATAGTAAAAAAGAATGAAACAGAGTCGTTGATAGCGTTGACTAGTGGGTATTTCAGTTTTCCCAGCGCCACAACGAAAATATTTCATCAGCTTTTATGCTCACGTAAACAAAAATATCAAAAAATGCTATACCTAAGTTGCTTTTCACTAGAACAAATTTATTTAAGGCAATGTTAATGACTTCATAATCGTATTATCTATTTCAAATTTTTATTATGTAGAAGATACAAGTAGAAGACGAAAGAGGATTTTTATATATATGGTATTAAATCTCAATCTTGTTAGTAACCTCTAGAGACAGAAATTAATAAACTGTCATAATGGATTCTCTTGAAAAATTATGTAATTGTTATGAAACATTAGATTACAATGGATGTACATAACTCCTAAATGAATAACACTCAATACTCTTTTCCATTATCTCCATAACTCCCACTATTCTAATACTTATGGTGGTAACTCTCATACCTCGATAATCTCTCCCATGATCTTCTTCTATGATCTCAAATGCTTAATGGTATATTTATGGAATTCTTTTAGTATACCTCTGTGTAGTACTATAAATAGAGGATGATAAGTTGTTTTGTAATACATGAATACATTGAAGAAAAGTGAGAATGAGTCAAACATTTTAGACCTTGTTCTATTATACTCCATCACACATTGTTCTTCTACTACAAACCCTTAACCCTGTGAATCTTCATCTTCAATACCCCAAACCACATGACATTACCTCCCAATCTAAAACACGACATGCTGGTGGAGAAGCTAAAACGTCATATAGGGACCGGGTCACTGTCACGATCCAAAAATCACAAGTCGTGATGGCACCTAACTCAACCCGCTAGGTAAGCCAACTAACAGAAAAATACAACTCAATTGAGATTATAAGAGAGTAGAAAATAGAAAACTGAAAATTTACGAATTTACCAAGACCAGTTAGTACGAATCACGAGCTTCTAAGATTTGAAATTTTAAAACTGATACAAATAAATATACATTCTATTTGAAGGTTACATAAACAAATTAGCAATAACCTAAACTACCAAGAACAAGTGGCAGCTATATCCAAACGCACGAACATCTTCCGAATCAGCACTCGACGTCACCAGCAACTCCACTCCAAAATCTGCACAGGACGTGCAGAAGTGTAGTATCAGTACAACCGACCCCATGTACTGGTAAGTATTTTGTCTAACCTCGTCGAAGTAGTGACGAGGCTTTTAGTTAAAAAGATGCTTATTTAAATAACCTGTACATTAGATTAATAGTAAAGCAATTCACAGTATAACGGATAAAGGTATCAAATATAACCTCGCGAGTCGGACAATGAATAATGTTAAGAACCACAATAGAATATTTATGAACTTTCCTAGTCTGAGATATATGTCAAAAATGCCAAAATATCAAATCACATGGCACGACAACACCCTTCGTGTTTTTATGTGATCACCCTAAAGGTCATCTCTTGTTTTAGAAGTCAAAAAATGTGTTCCGGGACTTAAAAACCTCTTTTTGTCTCACCTCGATTTGTGTGTGCAGTCCGTGCACGTTTTCGAGAAGCGTTTATGTGAAATTTTAGAAAAAAAAATGAAATTAGCCTTTAAAATTGACTTTGGTCAACATTCTTAGTAAATCAATTTGGACCCGTGATCAGATGGTCTCGTAGGGTCCGTACTAAAATATGGGACTTGGGCATATGCCCAGAATTGAATTCCGAGGTCCCAAGCCAGAGAAAAGAATTTTTAAAGAAAATTATTTACTAAAAAATATAAAGGCTTTTTGAAATGAAATTATGTGTGTTCTTGATGGTATCGTTCCCGTATGTTAGTTCCGGAGCCGGTACAGGTTTAAAATAATAAATAAGTTGAATCTATGAAATTTGGTAAGAATCGGAGTTGATTTGGTACAAATCGGACTTTTAGTTGAGAAAATAGAAATTTTAATGTTCTTGAAGAATTTCATGAATTTGAGGTTAAATTCGTAGTTTTTATGTCATTTTGATGATTTGATCGCACGAGCAAGTCCGTATGATATTTTTAGACTTGCGTGCATGTTTGGTTTGAAGCCCTGAGGGTTCGAGTGAGTTTTGGATAGGCCACAGAGTGAATTTGGACTTAGAAGAATTGCTAGTATGTTGCAGCTGTGTAATAGGCCTCTGATCTCGCAATTACGAGATCAGACTTCGCAAATGCGAAGTTCTCAGGTTTGGGAAATGCAACCCATGTGTCGTAATTGCGAACCCAGCTTGGGCAGGCCCCCATCGCAATTGCGACCTCAGGGCTGGGAAATGTGAAGGCCCCCCTCTCCCAATCGCAAATGCGACATATCCTTCACAAAATGCGAAGGTAGCAGGATCCTAATTGCGAACCCTGGTCGCAATTACGACATTTGAGACCTGATAAGTGAGATTTTGACGGGATTCTTATTCTTTTCTATAATTTTTCAAACCCTAAACTCCCATAGGCGATTTTCTTGAAGAAGGTTCTTCCCCAAATCATAAGTAAACAACTTCTAACTTATTTTCTTTAATCGATAACATCTTTTTACATGATTTCATTTCAAAATCAAGAGTTTTTCGTGAGAAATTGGGTGTTTTTGGGTAGAAGTTAGGATTTTCAAATTTTGGGGATTTGGACCTCAATTTGAGGTCCAATTTCAAAACTAATTACATATTTGAGTTCGTGAGTGAATGTGTGATCGGATTTTGGTTCGAACTTTGGGGTTTGACCATGCGGGCCCGGGGTCGATTTTTGACTTTTGGGGGAAAATAATGAGAAATCTACTTTCATGCATTAGAATTGGTTTATTTAGGATTTATTAACGTTATTAAGAAAATTATGACTGGACACAAGCGAATCAGGGAGTGTAACCAAGAGGTAAAGTGGCAGTTGAGGCTTAATGTTGTCCGTGGAACTGAGGTAAGTGTTTGGTATAACTTTAGCTTGAGGGAATATGAGTTGTGATCTATTTGCTATGTGTTTGTATCGAGTATGACGTGTAGGTGTGGTGATGAGTATCTATACATTGGTGTCAAGCATGCCCGTGAGTCTTATACCATGATTGTTGTGACTCTATTATGTATCGATCATGCTCAAATTGATAATTATTAATGTTGAACAAAGCTTATGAAAGTTTCTTGGTAATTGACCATCGTTGAGTATTAACTCCAATTAAAGTTTCATTTTGTAAAGAAATTGTTGAAACGAGATTGGTTATAGCTGAATCCCTTGCCGGGATGTTATTGTTGACATTGTTCATTCCCTTGCCGGGAATTATCGTTTCTATTTTTTGGGTGAGGAAGAGTGTAAAGCATGAAGGGTGATGCCGTGCATGATATTGTGAGTGAGTGTAATACAAGAAGGGTGATACTGTGCTAATATTATGAGTTTTAATACATGAAGGGTGATGTCGTGCCATGATTTGAGAGTTGATGCATGTTGGGTGGTGTCGTGCTGATATTGTGAGGAATAATGCACGAAGGGTGATGACGTGCCATTTCTGTTGATTTATATGGTGAGGATGAGAGTAAAAGCACGAAGAGTGATGTCATGCACGTGTTACCATTTCATTATTCTTGTTGATTGAGATATGATGTTCATTTTGCTTCCTTATTGTTGCTTCCTTATTTGTTTATTGTTAGAATCTGATAATTCCCACAGCATGCCCCCTTCCTACCTTATTCTATTGATTTATGTTATTATGTTTATGTTTGTATGTGATTTAACTGCACACGTATATATGATTGTCGTGTCCTAGCCTCGTCACTACTTTGTCGAGGTTAAGCTCGACACTTACTCAGTACATGGGGTCGGTTGTACTGATGCTACACTCTACACTCTTTTGTGCAGATTTCGGTATCGGACCCAGTGAGTAGCTGAGGTAACTACCTTCAGTCCAGGGAGACCAAGGTAGATCTGCTGACGTCCACAGAGTCTAAAGCCCCCTTCCCTGTTTAGTTATCTACTGTCTCTTTTCATTCTGAGAACAGTTGTACTTTTCTTTCCAGACTTGTATATGTAGTACAAATCTTAGTCGTTCGTGAATTTGTGACACCAGATCCGTGGGTAGACATGTATTGAAGTATTTGAATTTATTTTAACTCTTCCACGCTTTTCATTTGTTTAGCTATAGTTTCTGTTTATAATTGTTTGGGATGATTGCTAGCGTGTAGAACCCTAATAGTTGGCTTGCCTAACTTTCACAAGAAGGCGCCATCATGACTCCCGAGGGTGGGAAAATCTGGATCGTGACATTTTATCTCATCCTTACCATATATAAATAAAATTATGTAACAATTCAATTAGCACGACAACACCCTGCGTGCATTCAACTCATCTTTCCCAAGTGATCGTATAACAGAAACAACCATATCACAAGAAAAAAGTAATAGGAACTTCTAAGTAGGAAATACATAAGTAGCAACCGTGGACAAGGATACACATGTGGGTCACAGTAAAGGACTAAGCGGAAAGCAAGTGTGTAACAACAACAATTCGAAAACAGGAAATATCAACTTCAATTAAATAACATGTTGGAGGCCTAAGTACAAATATAACAATTAAGAGGAAAAACATATGTTCTTTACAAATTAACAAGTAAGGGCATGATTGGCTAGCATAGTGGAAGGCTTATACTGAAGTGCAACAGAATAGATACAACATAAAATATAAAAGCAGAAATAGATATGGTGATTGTAAGTTAAGCAAGTAAAAGACATATACAATGCAACCACAATCGATATAAAGGTCAAGTACAAGACAATAACAACAAGTCATACAAAATATGTAGATACAACAATAACAACTCAAGGTAAGGGCACAAACGTATACACGGGAAACAGATATCACATCATAATGCATGTCCCTCATCCTTACTTGCACGAAAACACCCTTCGTGCCATGAACTCATAATAACATACAAGCATAACAATATAAATGAAATGGCACAACATCACCCTTCGTTCTTTTACTCTCATATGATATGGCACGACATTACCCATCGTGCTTTTACTATCAATAGTGTGGCACGACATCACCTTTCATGCTTTTACTCTCAATAATGTGGCACAGCATCATCCTTCGTGCTTTTACTCTCAATAATGTGGCACGACATCACCCTTCGTGATTTTACTCTCAATAATATGGCACGACATCACCCTTCGTGCTTTACACTCTCCCTCACATGATAATGTATAAACAATGGCACAACATCACCCTTTGTGCTTTACACTCTTTCTTACCAAGCATATGAGTATCAATGACAAATAAGGCAGGAAGTACAAATAACATCAAGGAGAGTGCTTAAACGGATATTCCAAATACATTCCAAACCACAACTTTCCAAGTCAACAATGGTTCAACAACCCTTAAAAACCGTATTATTCAATTACTTTCACGAATCTCATAAATGATCCACAATACAATTATAGAGCCTGGCATCTCAAGAAATTCGATTGTAGTAATGTAGTAATGATTTCGCATAGAGATGACCAAATTAGACACATCAATGTATTTTTAGAATTCCATCAAGTTTGATCAAGTTATAACAAAATAAGTCTTGATATCTATCATTTAATATTATGTCCTTAGTATCTAAGAGTCAAACAAGGTATTAAGCAAAATGTCATAAAATTCTACAAATACAAATATAATATAATCTACCCCCGAGCATGATTAACCCTGGCACATACACATGCGCTCGTCACCTTATATACGTACCACCCTCGCATGTAGCAAACAATGACAAAGAGGAGTAAACATTCCCTCAACAAAGCTAGGCAGAACCCTTACCTCAATTCGGCTAATCCAACACTCAATTTAGCCTTTTCATCTATGAATTCGCCTCCGCTCGACTCAATCTAGCCAATGACGACTTGAATATACCACACAATGCAAGAGAAGACAATTTCAATTAATAAAGCTATAATTTTTAGTCAATTTCTAAAAAGTGAACAAAAGTCAAATCCCGGACCCACCCGGTCAAAACCCGGGTCCAAAGGTAGGTCTTGACTACCCACAACATCACGAGTCCAAATATGTGTTTTGTTTTCAAATTCGAGTCATATTCGACTCTCAAATCTCAATTTTTTCATTTTTCAAAACTTTGACAAAATCCCCAAATATTTTCATAGATTTCTCATGAATTTGATATTAAATCTTGTATAAAATCATGAAATATAGTTGAAAATTTGTTAAAGACACTTACCCAATATTTTGGTATAAAAATTCCCCCTCAAAATCTCCTCACCTCGAAGCTAGTGTTCAAAAATATGAAAAATGAAGCAAAAACTCGGAATTCTCAGTACTTAACAGGCTACAAATGTCGCATTTGCGAACAAAACTTCGCATTTCCCAATGAAAAGTGTTTTCACAATTGCCATAAATAGTTGGTAATTGCGGATGAACAGTGTTGCACCAGAAACTAGCAAAACCCAAATTTCTCCGAAATGATCCGAAACCACCCCGAAACTCATCTGGAACCTCCTAGACACAAACCATATATGGATTTTTATCATAAGAGACACTACGGACCTGCTAGCGCACTCAAAACTCTGAAAAAATATCATCTTAACCCTATATTGACAATGGTCAAACTCCCAAGTCTCTTAACTTTACTAGTCTCTCAACCAATGATCCAAAAATACACCTAAGCCCCTCGGAACTCCAAACCAAAAGTGCACACCAGTCTATAAACATCATACGAACTAGCTCGCATGATCAAATCACCAAAATAACACCTAGAACTATGAATTGAAAACCAAATCAAATGAAATTTTTAAGAAAGCTTTGAAATCTCTATTTTTACCACTGGACGTCCGAATCACGTCAAACCGACTCTGTTTCCCATCAAATTTCACAGATAAGTCAAAAATATTATACTGGACCTGTACTGGATTTCGAAACTAAAATACGGACCCAGTATCAACAATGCCAAATATTCAATCAATTCTTAAAAATATTAGATTTTTTAGACTTTTAATTTTTAATAAAAATTCATAACTCAAGCTAGGGACCTTGGAATTCGATTCCGCGCATGCGCTCAGATCTCATATTTAATAAGAACTCATCGGGACCATCAAAATATGGGTCCGGGTCCATTTGCTCAAAACATTAACTGAAATCAACTAAAATTAACTTTTTAAGAGAAAATTCTTGTTTTTATTAGTTTTTTTTGCATATAAGCCTCCCGGGTCAATATCCAAACTGCGTACGCAAATAAAGGAAGGCTAGAATGAGGCTTTAAAGGCTTTGAAACACATAGTTTGGCTCTAAATCACTGAGTGAAGTACAGACTCAAAACGACCAGTCGGGTCATTAAAGTCACTTCTCCAGACCATATGGAATTTACCCCAAATGTTAGCCAATCCAACATAGAGGTGTCAGAATCTTTTTCAGAAGAAGGAGAAGCATCGGGAATTTTAATAAACACCCCCACACGAGGCATTAGATCGATCATTACGGAGGAGGATAAGCAAAGAATTTATGAACCATGGCAATGTTCCATCATTATCAAACTGTTTGGAAAAAGCATGATGCATTAATACTTAAAAAAGAAAATTTAGGAGCTTTGGAAACCAACAGAAATCTTCTCCTTAATTGATTTGGGAGAAGACTATTTTATCATCAAATTTTAAAAAAAAAATATGGATAAAGTACTTCATCAAGGTCCATGGTTTGTAAATGGTCGTTACCTATTTGTGATCAAATTGAAACCAAATTTTGTGGCTACCAACAAAAAACTAACTACCTCAGCAATATGGATTAGATTGCCACAATTACCAACGGAGTTATATGATGGAAAAATCTTAGAAAAAATTGGCAACTCCATTAGTCGATTACCGAAAATTGATGTTTGTACATCAACAACAATGAGGGGTATCTATGCTAGGATCTGTGTGGAAATTCCATTGGATCTCCTAGTGCAACGATTCATCTATATCGGTACTCACAAGTAGTATATTCACTATGAAGAAAAAATCTACTATGTATGAAGTGTGGAAGACTGGGTCACACCTCTACCATATATAAGTTTATCCAACAAAATACAAAAACAAACTCCTGCCCAGATACTACCACAGCAAGTTCAATTGAGGAGAACCAAGAAGGTGAATGGAAAAATGTCACCTTCAACAAAGGCAAGTGACAATTTGTGAAACGATCCGGCAAATAACCACACCCTAACGGAGAAGCTCCAAGGCCCACGTATCTCAGTAAATCTATTCAATACAAACACAGGTAAGTACATCTACACTCAAGTTTTACAATATAAATCAAAAGATCCTACTAAGAACACCACGACCAAGAAGAACATAGGCAATACCACTCTTTCAGTCCAAGACCACTTCACCATTTTAGATGAAGAGCACATGGTTTTTAGATTTTTATTATGTTATGTGATTTTGTTCGTCTCAGGTAATGTATTCCCTGTTGCTATTATTAGGTACCACTTATCCTTTATCTCTCCCTTTTTCTTTTATCTTCCATTTTTCTTCCTCCCTTGCTTTCCTCTTCTTCTTCTTGCACTTCTTGAGCCGAGGGTCTATTGAAAATAACCTCTCTACCTGTATTAGGTAGGGATAAGGTCTGCGTACAGACTACTCTCTCCACTTGTTGGGATCAAACTGGGTTTGTTGATAAGGCAGTTAATTGTTGATACTTATTAAAGTCATGCCCATATAAGTAACTAATAAAGCAAGTGACTCAACATACAACAGACGTGTAACTTTTCGTTGAAGAGAAGATTTCAATAATATTGAAGATGATGTTGTTTGCACAGCTCAATTGAAAGAAGGATATATCGAATGAGATATAATAAAGCAAATTTTACCAAAGTTCTTTTTCATACTCATGATCTTCAAAAGAATGGTGAAATTTATATTAAACAAATTCGATCATATGATAATTTGGCCGATCTGTTCACTGAGGCATTGCCAAACTCAATGTTTGAGAAGTTAAAATACAAGATTGAAATGCATTGTCTTCAAGGAATAAAGTGATGTTTTTATCAGGGGGAAACAAATATGCGATGTACTATTTTTCCCTTTGCACAGGCTTTGTCTCAATGGTTTTCCTAGCTAGATTTTTAACGAGGCAGCAACTAATGCGTATTATAAGATATGTGTACTCTTTTTCCTTCAGTAAAATTTTTTTTCACACTGGATTTTTTCCTAATAAGGTTTTAACGAGGAACATTATCTCTGGATATCCAAGGGGGAGTGTTATGAAACATTAGATTATAGTGGATGTTCATAACTCCTAAATGAATAACACCTACTACTCTTTTCCATTATCTCTATAATTCTCACTACTCCAATACTTATAGTTGTAACTCCCATATCTCCATAATCTCTCACATGATCTTCCTCCGTGATCTCAAATGCTTAATGGCATATTTATGGAATTCTTTTGGTATACCTCTATGTAGTACTGTAAATAGGGGATGATAAGTTGTTTTGTAATACATTTGAATACATTGAAGAAATAAGAATCTCTCCTCTCTCTCTATCTACATTCTTGTCTATTTACTTGTTTCACATTATTACTTTGAGCTAAATTTCTTAACGGTAATTCAACTTTAATGATATTTGGCTAAAATAACAAAATGCCGTATGTCCTAGTATATATGTTTAATTAATATTGAATTGGACAATAAATACTCCAAGTAATTTATTGAACTGAGCAATATAGATATATTTCAATTAAAGATAAGTGTTCCTAGGTATTGAATTAGGCAATAGATCTATCACAACAATATTAACAATGAATACATGCATTTCTTTCTCTCTCTCTCTCTCTCTCTCTCTCTATATATATATATATATATATATATATATACTTTTTTAATTCTTTTGACTTGTGTACATGAACATTAATTTCTATGTGTGTTTTATGAATATTTTATGTATCAACATTCTGATGTGTCTCTATATATATATATATATATATATATATATATATATATATATATATATATATATATAAACTGCATGTACGCACATAGTTTACTTGTATCAGTGTTTTAGTATCACACAAGCCATCTACCAAAAATATTGAGAATGCACTCCTAAAAGGTCTAGATCATCCTTTGTCCAATTAGTGCATTTAAACTGACGAGGGTGTCCGTTTGACCTAGATGATTTTTTCTTTTGTGGGTGGTTTGTTTACTAAGACATTGATATACTCAGTAGCCTTTGCCAAAACAATGGTAGCATAGACCATATCTTTCTTCTTGTTTAAGAGGTTATTATTCCTAGTAAGCCAGATCTGTTAGAAGGTAAAGAGAAATAAGTCTTCCCAATTAAGGGTATTGCTGAATGAATTTCTTTTGAGAGATGCCCATATGGTCGGCCAGTCCCTGCTTGTGAAAGTGAGGTTTTGGGTTTGAGCTGCATTGGTGCTCTTTGAGGTTAAATTTAGTCAGAAAGATTTGGAATTGGGGCAGTCGAAGAAGATGTGTGCAGAGGTATCATTGCAAAAATAGCATATTGGGTTACATTGGACCCAAATATGGTGGACAAAAGCCCATGTTGGGGGCCTTTCATTGTAGAGAAGCCAAATGAAATATTTTATCTTGTTAGGGGCCTTCAGTTTCCAGATCCACAAGTATTTTTTGCTAGTATCTGTCCCCTTCCGGGAAGCACTGTTGGCAAGCAGAGTCTAGGCTGATTTGGTGCTAAAAAGTCCATTGCTAGTGTTTCCCCAAATCATTCTATCCTCCTTTATAGGATTAGGTGGAATGAAAGTGGTAAAAAATATATTTCTGATGTTTGTAGGGGCATGTAGGGAGATGAAAGATCTATCCCAGACCCCATTATTGTAGATTGTAGCAACTGTGGTTGACATGTCAGCTTGGGTTAGGGGTCCTTCAACCATGGTCCTAATGGATGGTTTGTTTGGGATCCAGGGGTCATTTATGAAGTTGACTCTATTCCATTTGTGAACTACCTATCTCCTGGCTTGTGAACATATTTTCCACCCTTTGAGAATGCTTTGCCAAGTGGTTGATTTAACTTTTCTAGGGAGGTGTCATCAATTACGATGCTTTGCAATAAGAGTTTTTGGCTAGAGGGAGGATGTGTTGTGAAAGAGCCTCCAGACAAGTCCTGAGTGGATAGCTTTGTTTTACAACTCTACCCTTTGGATTCCCAGAACTCCATGTGATGTAGGCTTTGTGGCAGTGTCCTAGTCCACTAGGTGCATCTTCTTCCTATTTGGTGTGGTACCCCAGATGAAGTTTCTTTGAATTCTATCAATCTGCTTTGTAGTTTTTTAGGAGAGTTTGATGAATTGCATGACATAGCTAGGGATACTGTTCAGGGAGGCTTTTGGTAGGGTAGTTCTCCTAGTCATGTTTAGGAGGTTAAACCAAATATTTTGGAGTGCGTGTTATCGATTATGAATACCTTTTGTGGAAGATGGGTAACCCCAAGTATTTGACAAAGATAGTTGTGGCCTGAATGGACAGACTGTTGAAGTTGGTCTCCATTTGGTGGGGTTGGCAATTGGTAGAGAAGAAAACTCTTGATTTTACAAGATTGGTTTTTTGGCTTGAGGCCTAATTGAAGGAGTTTAAAATGCTGATGATTGTGGAGCAATTCTTCTGGTCAACTCTTGCAAATAGAGTTAGATCATCAGGAAAGAACAAGTGGGAGATCTTGGGACCAGACCTGCTTATGCTAATTGGGCACCACTCCTTATTCTGGACATCTTTCTCAATAGACCTGGAGAGTCTCTCCATGCACATAATAAATAGGTAATGGGAGAGGGGGTCACCCTGCCTGATGTCTCTAGAAGGTTTAAATGGGTTGGTTTGTTCTCCATTCACTAGAATAGAGGTAGAGGAAGAACTTACACATAACATGATAAGGTTAATAGTGTCAGTTAGGAAGTTTAAAGCTTTGAGGGTGTTCCTTATTAAGGACCATTCAATTCCGTCAAAGGCCTTCTCCAAGTTAATCTTAATAATCATGTGAGGTATTTTGCCTCTCATATTTTCAAAGTGGGTGATGTATTACTAGACGATGATAACATTGTCAGAGGCTCTCCTATTGGAGAGAAAGCTTGCCTGACTAAGACCAATAATGTGGGTCAGGCCATGGTTTAATTTTATTGACTAGGATTTTGGTCACAATTTTGTAAACAATGTTGCATAGTTCTATGGGCCTGAAAGATTTTAGCATGAAGGCCTGGGGGTGTTTTGGGACTAAGCACATGAGGGTGTCGTTCATAATGGGGTGCATTATTGCCTTTGAGAAGCAATCTTTGCAGAAATGGATGACATCATTTCCCACAATGTCCCAATACTTCTGATAAAAGAATGGATGTAATCCATTTGGTCCCGGAGCTTTGAAGGGTTTGAAGGAGAAGATAGCTCTTTTGATTTCACTATCACTGATGAGGACGGCCATGTTGGATTTTTTCATAGTGGATAGTGATGGATTATGGGGGCCAGTAGTGGTAGTGGAGATAGGCGATTGGGAGTGAGAAGAGGTGTAAAGGTCCTTGAAAAAACTTATAATGGAGTCTTTTATTTCTTGAGGCTCGTGCTGCCAACTCCTTGTCTCATCCTTAAGGGAGAAGATCATATTTCTTCTTATTCTATTGAGAGTAAAGGTGTGAAAAAAATTTGGTGTTGGAATCACCATCGGAGAGCCAGCTTATCCTAGCTTTCAATTTCCAGAAATCTTCTTCATTTTTAAGGATTGAGTCTAGTTCCTTGATGAGAGTGTTTTCCATGTTTAGGAGGAAGTGACTAAACTGGTAGTTAGGAGATTTATGGATCCTAGCTATCCTAGCCAAGAGTCTCTTCTTTTTATGAAATATATTACCAAAGGTAAGATTATTTCAATTGATGATATTATTTTTAAATCTAAGGGATGAAGGGATTAAGGAGGAGTGAGCTGGAAAGGAATCTCATATTAAGGCTAGGAAGGTTGGATAACTGCATCACATCGACTCAAATCTAAAGGGATTGTCATTAACACTTAGGTGCTATTATTGAGATTGACAAGGAGAGCGCATTAATTAGAGTGGGTCCTAGGTAAATGTGTTACAGAAGCATCCGGAAATCATTTACTTAGTAGTTGTTAGCAAAACACCTATCAATTATCTCTAGGATTGGGCTTGTCCTATTTTTGTATCTCTTATTGGACCAGGTGTATTTACTTCCTTTATAGCCTAGATAAACTAGATTACACTGGTTAATACAATTTCAGAACAAGTTACTTCTGCTTGTGTTTATACAGTTACCCCCAAATTTGTCTCTTGCTTTCAATACCTCATTAAAGTCTGCACCAACGAACCAACTACCATTTAAGTGCTTAGAGTTATCTATCACGTTTTTCCAAAGGGTTTTTTGATCCTCTAAATAGTTGCTTGCATAAATAGCCGAAAAACACCAAGGGGAGTTATAGGGTAGTACCTTAACCATTGCATGGATACCTTGTGATGTAATTGCTACTTCATCTACCTGAAGGATGTTCTCTTTACACATGATGACGATGCCTCCAGAGTGTCCCACTGCTAGGAACTGAATATGTAGGTCGTATTAAAGGTCTTGCGTAAGCGTCTTGTGATCTGCCATCTTGGTTTCCAACAGCACTAGCATTGCTAGTTTACGCATCTTGATCATATCTGAGCAGTGTCTTTCAAACTCCGCACTATTTGCCCCTCTAATATCCCATATTATGAAGTTCATTAAGGGGTTTGGGTTTGTTACGGGAGTTGCTAGCGGTGCCTTGTCCTTTCCCTAGTAGGCATCATTTTCTTTCTTCTTGCTAATGGTGTCTGGGATCTCATGACCATTTAGGGTTAATAGTGGTTTCAGCACCCCCTGGCACTAATGAGAGGACACGTTCAATCCACATCTGGCAAGAGTTTTGGAAAAGAGGAGAAGCAGTGTCTCGTTGTAATCCACACTGAACTCCACTACCCTTACTACCTCTAGCCATAGGGAGTCCGTTCTTGTTGGGCAATAAGAGTTCTGGGGCTCCTTCTCTTTGGTTGTTTCTTGGCTCTTGAGAATCTCTAGGGCTTTCATTATATCTTTCAAAATATTCCCTAATGGAGGTGAGTGCTGTTTCTTTGGCATTAAAGATGAAGGGTCATGTTGAGACCATTGTTCCAACATTGAGAACTAGGATGTCGTAGCTGGCTCCGACATTACTGTGTCTGGGAAGAAGGGAATAGTGTTGAAGATCTATTGCATGAGGTTATATACTAATGGCGTGTTATTGGTTTGATGTAGAGGGTTAAAACTACTTTTTAGTCCCATTGATTGCCACAGCTGAGCTCCAAACATCGCAAAACCCCTATTTAGGGCTTCTATTGTGAACCTTTCTAGATGGGCCAGGTTTTTTATGATCTGGGTTATTGGCTGGTTTCCCAGCTGAAAATTGTAGCATAGTCCTTGGCCATGGAGAGCAATCTCCAACCAAGAAGCCGGTGTGTGGTCCTATGGCGGAGGGAAAGAAGTCAGAACAATTGGGGGTTTGGTGGGTTGGTCGATTTTTGGGTTTTTTTGGTTTCCCTTTTTTGGGCTGGTATTAGTCAATGGGTTTTTGGGGTAATCAAGGGTCATGACTGATGATGGGTTTGAATCGACATTTGTATTGTATATTTCGTAATCTGTGTCTAATACACTAGATTTAGGGTGGGGTTCTGCCTGTGTGAGCACACTCTTATGGTGTATCCTAACCTCCTTTATCCGGTACAGAAGATGTTTTCCCCTTCATATACCACCACTTATTTGTGATCCCCAATGGTGACGGATATCGCAACTGGTGTTTCCAGTGGGATTTGAATACTAATTCGCACATATCTGCCCTTTAGCGTAGCTGATGTGAATGTATCTATTTTGAGATATTTTTCAAGTTTCCTGCCCACTTTTTCCAGTACCTCCTTGTCATAAAAATCGGTTGGCAATTGAGGTAGGCACACCCATATAGTAGTGAGAGATATGATGGCTTCTTGTGGGACAAATTTTGGTTCTCTCCTTCTAACTGAGAGGATGTTTCCGGATATGAACCATGGGCCTTGGTGTATTGCCTTGGTCGGGTTTTCTTCCTTTCAAAATTTGACTATAAAGAAATCCCAATCTACGTAAATCAAGATTAAATGTTCGGAGGGGTTCCAAAGTTCAGTTAGTTTGGATGGCAGAAGATGGTGTGGCATTCGTCTACCAAAAAATTTTATAATAACCGAGAAATGCCATGGCTCATATAGCCGGTTTTTATCCTCTTGAGAGAGGATGATTGGGCCTAGGTTTTCTTTTCCCTTTATCTCTCATCCTGATTTATCAAGATCTATTGCGTAATATTTTGATTGGGATGTATCCTTCATGTCTAGGAGCATTTCCTTGTAAGAATGTGTTGGGTTAGTGTCCTCCTCCATGGAGTTAATATTCGGTAGTTTCAGTGGTATGTTAGATGTCTTGGGTGTATTCTCAATTTTTGTGTGTAGTGAAAAGTGAGAGTTTCTCACTCTAAGAAACTTTAGAGGCAGCTCTGTGTAACAAAAGTGCATATATACCTAACTTATTCAGTTTATCGAATGATCAACGCTTTATGACACTCCTTGGTTCCCATTGTATCCTAAAAATTCAAAAGTATACTCTCAAGCGCTTGAGCTTGAAGTTCACATTGTGAAAGTACAACAAATACTTGGACCCCAAAACATTAAATGAAGTTTGAAGTTTGGTGGGTGCTTGAGACATGTGAGCAGGGCATATAATAAACCCAGTGTAATTTCACAAGTGGGGTCTGGTAAAAATAGTGTATACGCAAATTTTATCCCTACCTTATGAAGATAGAGAGGTTGTTTTTAGTAGATCCTCGGCTCCAGGAACAATGAACGTACTAAATCAACAAACAATAGCAACAACAAGGTAATAGGATAATGGAAGTGAATAACACAACATGTACTAATAACGAACCAAGAATAAGCAAATACAACAATATGACTAGTTTTACTAACAAGCCTACGAGAGAGTCGCGACTAATTTGTCAACCTTCAATCCTAATTAGCTGGTCATCCACGCCTATCGATGGTCATGTCCTTGGTAAGTCCTCGTAAGCTGAAGCAATGCTATTTTCTGTTTAATCACCTTACCCAATATTTCTTAGCCCTAACCCTACCTTTTCTCAGACCCGCCACGAATGTCATATCTATGGCCTTCACAATTTATATATTTGATTTAAGTCGAATATTCTAATGGCAGTACGTGTGCTATTTCATGTTGTCCTTTTGTACAAAAGTCTCAAGAGTGTCCACCGTCCTAACATAGTGAGATCAAACATATGGAAGCAGATATGGTCAGTGGACTAATAATTTCAAACGCACATCTCGAAAAGGTCTTTGGATATTCATATGGAGACTGTGAAATGGGGGTGTATTCAGTGCATAAAAATTAAAGGGCGAGGTCGACATGGGCAGTCAGTGCTCCCTCCTGAACGTTGCAGAAGAAACATAATGGGGCTAATATCATGACAAATAAACAAAGATTAATCGTTTGCTTTAGTTTGAAATTGGTTCATGTATTTTCCGCATCTAATTGTGAAACATTGATCAGGAAAGAACGACATTGTACGTCAAAATAGGGGTGGGCATCGGTTAGTTCGGTTCGATTTTGAATATTATCGGTTTTGTCTATCGGTTATCGGTTTACAAATATCATAACCCGATAACCAAACCAATAAGATATTGGTTATCGATTATCGATCATTATCGGTTCGGTTATCGGTTTACCCGATAAGATAAAACAACTAAAACAATTTCGCAATATATAAAACTGTCGAGTTCTCACTCATGAGCCAGAAGTCAAGAAATAGATCAGATTTCCGTTGTCTTTGACAACTTTCTGATGCATGAATATAGGATTACAAAGGTGGAATGGAATATGATTGTATTGTTAATAAAACGTGGTCTTGTATCCTTAAAAACAGTTAAACAAAAGTTTACTGCTTATGATTCTTAATATTCCAAATAGAGAAATAGTTTTTAAAATTATAAGTGGATAATGCAACAACACAAATTTATACATTTCTTGGCAAAGTCTATTTCATTTCTCATAAAATAGAATCTCCAAAAATATTTAAAGACTAGACAAACGATTAGAACAAGATCTCAAACAATAACAACGCGCACACACACAACACAACCCCCAAACAATTGACGGGATGACTGGTGATTAGTGAGGGCCTGAGCCGTGAAGCGGAGAACTGGTGAGGGCGTGAGCCGTGGTGAGGCGAAGAACTGGTGAGGTTGGGCTGTTGGGGTGCGGCGGAAAAATTGAGAAACTGAGAAAGAGAAACTGACTTACTGAGAATTGAGAAAGAATAGGAAAACTCAATTATGAAACCCTAGTATAGTATGTATATACTTAAGGGTAAACTAGTAAATTAGTTAATTTTTACTGGGTTATCGGTTTTTACCCAATAACAGAATTGCAAACCGAACCCGAACCGATAACCCAATAAAAATAAAATTTAACATGTTATCGAACCGTTAATCCAATAACCTAATACCGATAACCTAATAAATAATTAACGATTTGGGTTATCGGTTTTACCCGATATATGCCCACCCCTACGTCAGAATAGTAGAAATACTACGACTCCAACTTTTATTTCTTTTTGTTTCTTCTTCTTTGGTTGGAGTTTGGATGTGCAGAGGAGGAGCCAAGATTTAAAGTTTATCATTTTAGTACTTTTAAGTTACTAAATTTTAAATTAATAATTTATATATATTCAATAAATTTCTTGAAATAAATACTTAATTTGGACCAAAACTATTGGATTCCACGAACCCGTTACTAAGTGCTAGCTCCGCTCTTGGATATGTGAGATTTTGTACTAGAATGTCAAAAGAGGCAATTCAAATAATCACTTTTTTTGGAAATATTTTCATGTGGAGGATATCTTATAGAATTAGCTATCCTTATAGGTAGATCTAGGATTTCTAATACATGGTTTCCGTACTAAAAAAAGGAGAAAAAAGTTACCAAGAGAGAATTGATCCCTTTTCATCTTGGTAAATAACTCAACCTGTAACCAAGTGCACTATTCAACCTTTTTAGAATATGTCCGCCAATAAATAATATTTTATTAATTTTAAAAAAATATGTATATAAAATATTTAATTTTGTGGAAAGACCATGAGTTCACGTCCCATAATATCCTCTATAAATTCCCTCTTGTTGTTCCACCTTCTATATGGATACCTAATTCTAGCATTTTAGTATAAAATTTTATCTCATGACTAGTCTATAACTATAACAAAATATGAAATAAGTATAATCTCAAATTCTATTTCGAAATTATTATATTTATCCATGTACCAAATGACCCTTCAAGAAATGCCTCAAAGTCATTTCCTAATTGTTTCATTCTAGTGGGAGTCAAGAGGTAGGTACCTGTTAATTAGGTTTGCTCAAATGGGATTTAAGCTCCACCTCTTGAGTTTTCCAAATGTGGGATTATATATTAGTGTCACGATCAAGATTTTTTACCATCGGGAGTCGTGATAGTGCCTATTAGTAAAAGCTAGGCAAGCCGATCATTTCGATTGTTTATCTTTTTCCCATTTTAATCCTTTTATAATTAATAATCAACATTAGAAAAAAAAAGGAATTTAATAAGCGAAAGACTGAAATGGAATATTTTAATAAAGATGCCAATACCAAATCCATGTCTATACTACCCAAGACTGGTGTCACAATTTCACAGACTGTCTAAGAGTACTACAAATAAAGGTCCGAAAGAAAAATACAAGCTGTTTCAGAAATACATAATAGAAACAGTATAGGAAGATAGAAGGAGACGCCAAGTCCCGCGGGCATTTGCAGGACAACCTTGGGTCACCTGTTGGACTGAAGGCAGCAACCTCACTGCGGTCCAAACGCTCCAATGTCAGTATCTGCACATAGTACAGAGTGTAGTATAAGCACAACCGACCTCATGTGCTGGTAAGTGCCTAGCCTAACCTCGGCGAAGTAGTGACGAGGCTAGGACCAGACTACCAAATAAACCTGTACAGCTAAATCATATACAACGGAAAATAAAAGCAGATATTCACAGTTAAAGCGGGGGAGGGGGGGGAGAGACATGCTACGGAGAGTATCAGATAACAACAAAATACCAAAGAGGAATGTAAAGAACCCATAATTTAGTTGCCAACAATAATGAGGACAACAAACACAATATTCATTTTCATTTCTTTCTCGTTGCAGGTGTGCAACCCGCTCCCATTTCATGTATCTCGTTGTAGGCGTGCAACCCACTCCAATTTCATATATCGCGTTATCGGGGTGCAACCCGCTCCCATTTCATATATTATCGTTGCAAGCGTGCAACCTGCTCCCATTTCATATATTACAGTAGCAGGCGTGCAACCCCGATCCCATTTTATATATTACCGCTGCAGGCGTGCAACCCTCTCCCATTTCATATATTATTGTTTCAGGCGTGCAACCTGCTCCTATTTCATATATCAACACCAATCAAAGAAGAATTCCGGAAAGAAAACAATAATATAATAACAATATCCCGACAAGGGAAGAATAATATAACAACAATATCCCGGCAAGGGAACAATAATTTAACAACAACATCCAGGCAAGGGAGTAATAATACAAATCAACATATTGAGAATGAATAAACCACGACGGAGTCATAACAATTACAATTAAAGAATCACGAAAATTCTTGAAGCCATCGTATAAATACTCGTCACCATGCCTATATGTCGTACTCCACAGTTAACACATATCAAATAAGACACAACTCATTATCCATCAAGCTAAGGTTAGACCAAATGCTTACCTCGATGCCACGAACACAATTCAAGCCTCAACTAATACTTTACCGCTTGATTCCACCACCAATTCGCTCGTATGTAGCCACAAGCTACTTAACAATATCAATAAATGCCAAATGAATCAATTCTAATGCATGAAAATAGATTTTCTAAAGTTTTCCCAAAAAGTCAAAAATCGACCCCGAGCCCACATGTTTAAAACTCGAGGTTCGAACCAAAACCCGATTACCCATTCACCCATGAACCCAAACATATAACTTTTTTGAAATCGGACTTCAAATCGAGGTCCAAATCCCCAAAATTTGAAAAACTTAAGTTCTACCCAAAACACCCAATTTCCCCCATGAAAACCTTTGATTGAGTTGAAATCATGAGAAAAGATGTTAAACATTACGAGTTAGAAATGATTTACAATTGATTTGGAGAAGAACCTTTCTTTAGAAAATCGCCCAAGAGAGTTTAGGTTTTGAAAAAGTTGTAAAAATGGTTGAAAATGCATCTAACTTATGATTTTGCAGGTTGCAGATGTCGCAATTACAAACCCCTCAGAATGTTAACTTCACAAATGTGTAGCTTTTGTCGAATTTATGACCCAGTACAATTCCGGTCACCTTCGCATTTGCGAGGGACCTTTCGCAAATGCGACATCGCATTTGCGATATAAATGTTGCATTTGCAACCTAGGTTGCCCAGGTCGACATTCGCATTTACGATCAGTGTTCGCATTTGCGAAGCCTGCAGACCTGCAACATACCAGCTGAAAACCTGCAACTTCCTAAGTCCAAATTTCACTTCGTGGCCTATCCAAAACTCTCCCGAGCCCTGAGGGCTCCAAACCAAACATGCACACCAACCTAAAAATATCATACAGACTTGGTCGTGCAATCAAATCACCAAAATAACATTAATAACTATGAATTGAACCCCAAATTCATGAAATCATCCAAGAACACCCAAAATTCTAATTTCTAAACTTTAAGTGCCGTTTATACCAAACCAATCCCGATCTTTACCAAATTTTACAGATTTAACCAAATTATTACTTCAAACTTGTACCGGGCTCCAGAACCAAAATACGGGCCCGATACCATCAAATTCAAACATATTTCATTTCCAAAAACTCATATATATTTCAGAAAATAATTTTCTTTAAAAATTCATTTTACGGGCTTGGGACATCGGAATTCGATTCCGGGCATACGCCCAAGTCCCATATTTTCCTACGGACCCTCCGAGACCATCGAATCACTGGTCTGGGTCCGTTTACCCAAAATGTTGATCGAAGTCAACCTAAATTTATTTTAAAATCAAAATTTATAATTTTTCACAGATTTTCACATAATGGATTTCCGAATACACGCCCGGACTGTGCATGCAAATCGAGGTGAAACAGAAATGAGGTTTTAAGGCCTCGGAACATAGAATTTACTTTCAAAACGTGTGATGACCTTTTGGGTCATCACATCCTTTACCTCTAAAACAACTGTTCATTCGCGAACGGATACAAAAAAAGTACCTAAGTTGGAGAAATGATGGGGATATCGGCTCCGCATACCGGAGTCGGACTCCCAGGTCGATATCTCAATAGACTGACCTCTCCACCGAACAGGAACAGAAGGGAAACTCTTCGATCTCAACTTATGAACCTGCCGGTCTAGAATAACTACCGGCTCCTCCTCATAGGACAAGTCCTTGTCTAACTAGACAGTGATGAAATCTAACACGTGGGATGGAATGTTGTGATACTTTCGAAGCACGGACACGTGAAATAATGGATGCACGGCTGATAAGCTTGGCGGCAAGTAAGTCTGTAAGCCACCTCTCCCACTCAATCAAGAATCTCAAACGGGCCAATAAACCTAGGGCTAAGCTTGCCCTTCTTTCCAAATCTCATCATGCCCTTTATGGGCAAAACCCGAAGCAACACTCGCTCGCCGACCATGATTTCCACATCACGAACCTTACGGTTGGCATAACTCTTTTGCCTGGACTGAGATGTACAAAGCCTATCCTGAATGATCCTGACCTTGTCCAAGGAATCCTGTACTAGATCCATACCCAACAACCGAGCTTCTCCCGGCTAAAACCACCCAACCGACAACTGATACTGCCTACCATATAAAGCTTTATAAGGAGACATCTGAATGCTCTGGTAACTGTTGTTGTAGGCAAACTCCGCTAAAGGCAAAAACTGATCCTACGAGTCTCCAAAGTCAATAACACAAGCTCGGAGCTTATCATCCAAAATTTTAATAGTACGCTCAGACTGCCCATCCGTCAGAGGATGAAATGTTGTGCTCAACTTGACCCGTGTACCCAACTCACGCTGCAATGCTCTCTAGAAGTGTGAGGTAAAATGCGTACCTCGATCAAAAATTATTGACACGGGCACACCATGAATACGAACAATCTCCCGGATATAGATCTCAGCTAACCTCTCAGAAGAATATGAGACAGCCATAGGAATGAAATGCGCTAACTTGGTCAGCCTATCAATAATAACCCATACTGCATCGAACTTCTCTGAGTAATAGAAGTCCAACAACAAAGTCCATGGTGATACGCTCCCACTTCTACTCAGGAATCTCAATCTTCTGGAACAAACCACCAGGCCTCTGATGCTCGTACTTTACCTGTTGACAATTCAAACACTGAGCCACATATGCAATGATATCCTTCATTATCCTCCTCCACCAATAATCCTACCGCAAATCCTGATACATCTTGGCGATGTCCGGATAAATAGAGTACCGGGAACTATGGTCCTCCTCTAAAATCAACTCTCAAAGTCCATCTACATTAGGAACACAAATTCGAACCTGCAGCCTCAAAACTCTGTCATCTCCAACTGTAACCCGCTTGGCACCTCCGCGTCGCACTGTGTCTCTAAGAACACACAAATGGGGATCATCATACTACCGATCTCGATTACACTCTAATAATTAAGAATGAGCAACTGTGTAAGCTAACATGCGACTAGGCTCAGAGATATCCAACCTCACGAACTGATTGGCCAAAGCCTGAACATCCAAAGCAAGCGGTCTTTTACCGACCGAAATATATGCAAGACTGCCCATACTGGCTGACTTTCTACTTAAAGCATCGACCACCACATTGGCCTTCCCCGGATGATATAAGATGGTGGTATCATATTCTTTCAATAGCTCCAACCACCTTCTCTACCTCAAGTTTATCTCCTTCTGCTTGAACAAGTTCTATAGACTCTTATAATATGTGAATACCTCACATGACACGCCATAAAAATAGTGCCTCCAAATCTTCAGCGCGTAAGCAATGGCTGCTAACTCCAAATCATGGATTGGGCAGTTCTTCTCATTAATCTTCAACTGACACGAAGCATAAGAAATAACTTTGCCATCCTACATCAACACCGCACCAAGTCCAATATGAGATGCATCACAATAAACATTATATGGCCCTGAACCTGTGGGCAAAACCAACACCGGTGCCGTAGTCAAAGTTGTCTTGAGGTTCTTGAAGCTCGCCTCACACTCGTCCAACCACCTGAACTGGGCACCCTTCTGGGTCAACCTGGTCATCGGGGCTGCAATATATGAAAATTCCTCCACAAACCGACGATAATAGCCTGCCAATCCCAAGAAACGCTGGATCACTATAGGTGATGTGGGTCGAGGCTAGTTCTTGACTGCCTCTATCTTCTTTGGATCCACCTGAATACCCTCTGCTGAAACAACATGATCCAAGAAAGCAACCGAACTCAACCATAAGTCACACTTCAAAAACATAGCATACAACTGGTTATCTTTCAAAGTCTAAAAAAACACTCTCAAATGCTACTCATGATCCTCCTAGCTGCGGGAGTAAATCAAAATATCATCAATGAAGACAATCACGAAGGAATCCAAATAATGCCTGAACACTCGGTTCATCAAATCCATGAAAGTCGCTGGGGCATTTGTCAATCCGAATGACATCACCAAGAACTCGCAATGCCCGTACCGAGTACGGAAAGTTGTCTTAGGGACATCGGATTACCTAATCCTCAACTGATGGTAGCCAGATCTCAAGTCGATCTTAAAAAACATTTGGTCACCCTAAAGCTGGTAAAAAAATCATCGATCTGCGACAATGAGTACTTATTCTTGATTGTGACTTTGTTCAATTGCCGGTAATCTATACATATTCTCATCGATCCGTCCTTCTTCTTAACAAACAACACCGGCGCACCCCAAGGTGAGACACTAGGTCTAATGAAGCTTTTATCAAGCAAGTCTTTCAACTACTCCTTCAATTCTTTCAATTCAGGCAGGGCCATACGATACGGCGGAATAGAAATGGGCTGAGTGCCCGGAGCCAAATCAATGCAAAAGTCAATATCCCTATCGGGTGGTATACCCGGTAGGTCTATAGGGAAAACCTCAGGAAACTCATGAACAACATGCATAGAATGAATATAAGGAACCTCAACACTAGAATCACGAACATATGTCAAATAGGCAAAACACCCCTTCTCGACCATACGCTGAGCCTTCATATTTTAGATAACACTACGGGTAGAATGACCAGTAGTCCCTCTCTACTCAAGACGAGGTAAACCTGGTAAGGCTAAGGTCACAGTCTTGGCATGACAGTCCAAGATAGCATGGTAAGGTGATAACCAATCCATCCCTAATATGACATCAAAATCAACCATGTCCAACAGTAATAAATCTACTTTAGTGTCAAGACCCCCAATCAAAACTATACATGAACGATGGACGTGATCCACCATAATAGAATCACCCACCGGTGTAAACACATATACAGGAGCACTCAAAGAATCACTAGCCATGACCAGATACGGTGCAAAATAAGCTAACACATAACAATATGTAGAACCTGGATCAAATAACACTGAAGCATCCCTACTACAAACTAGAATCGTACCTGTGATAACTGCATCGGAAGCCTCAACCTCAGGCCTAGTTGGAAGAGCTAAACATCGGAGATGGGACCCACCACTCGAAACTACATCTCTGGGATGACCTGCTACTGGCTGGCCTCCACCTCTAACGGCCTGATCTCCACCTCTAATGCCTCTACCTCCACCTCTAGCACTGTATCTCCACCTCTGGCTGGTTTGGCGGGCTGTGGAACACTCGGTGCCTGAATCATGGCACGTGAACCCTGATGTTGAGAGCTGCTCGATGCTCGAGGGCAAAATCTAGCAATATGACCCGTATCACCACAAGTAGAACAAGCACTCGGCTGCTGAGACTGGTGACCTTGACGACCTGAATGGCTACCCCGAAAACTCTGGAGCGGCAGTGCACTGATAGGAGTTGGTGGTGCACTGTAGGAATGCTGACCAGAATACTGCATATGAGAACCACGACCACCTGAAGCACCGTGAGAAACCTGAAGTGCTGACAGAAAAGGCCTAGGAGGATGGCCTCTACCAAAAGAATCTCTGCCTCCAGATGAGACATCACTGAATCTGCCTGAGTGATGAGGCCTCTTATTAGACCCCCGACCACCCTCTGTGATAAAACCATCTCAACCCTCCTGGCCACATTGGACGCATCTTGAAAGGTAATCTCACTTCCCGTCTCCTTGGCCATCTGAAGTCGAATAGGCTGAATGCGTCCCTCAATGAACCTCCTCACCCTCTCTCTCTCAGTGGGAAGTATAAGGAGAGCATGATGGGCCAAATAAATAAACCTGGTCTCGTACTGGGTGAAAGTCATAGAACCCTGCTGGAGATGCTCACACTTCCTCCAGTAGATATCTCTATGAGGGATAGGGAGAAACTTCGCCAAGAATAGCTGAGAAAACTAATCCTAAGTCAGAGCTGGTGACCCAGCTGGCCTAGCTAAGTAATAATCTCTCTACCAAGTCTTGGCGGATCCAGATAAGCGAAAAGTAGCAAAGTCGACTCCATTGGTCTCTAGTATCCCCATGTTCCTGAGAACCTCATGACAACTGTCTAAATAATCCTGGGGATCCTTAGAATATGCACTGCTGAAAATGGTAGTGAAGAGCTTGGTGAACCTGTCCAGTCTCAACAAGGCATCAGCAGACATAGCTGCTCTATCAGCGGTATCAGCTACCACACCCGACTAGACTGCTCCAATTAGCTGAGCTGCTGGAGTCTAAAACTGGGAAGCCATCTACATTGGAGTGCGGGTAGCAGGAGTCTTTGCTCTTCTTCCAGCCTGAGAGACGGCTGGTGCCACTGGAAGCAAGCTTGCCCGGGTGACACTCTCCATAAGTCCTACTAGACGGACCAGAGCATCCTGGAGTACTGGAGTAGCAATGAACCCCTTTGGGACCTGAGCTGGGCCCACTAGAACTGCCTGTGTCGAAACCTCATCATCAAACTCAACTTCAGGCTCCGCCGCTGGTGCTGTTTCTCTAGACTGAGCTCTACCCCTACCTCAGCCTCTAGCACGGCCTCGCCCTCTTCCCCTCGTGGGAGCTGCTGCTTGGGCTCGCGCTAGCGGTCAGTGGATGAGGAAGCACGTGTCTCGCCATCTGAGAAAGAACAGAGTAGAAATTCGATTAGCATTGAGAAACCAAACCGCACGACAGGAAAAAATAGATGTGAAGTTTTTCCTATCTCTGTAGCCTCTGGAGATAAATACAGATGTCTTCGTATCGATCCCTCACAATCTACTAAGCTTTTCCGTGAATTGTGAGACCTAGGTAACCTAGAGTTCTGATACCAACTTGTCACGACCCAGATTTCCCACCCTCGGGAGTCGTGATGGCACCTACTAGTGAAAGCTAAGCAAGCTGATCATTTGGACGGTTTACGTTTTTCCCATTTTAATCCTTTTACAATTAATAACCAACATTAGAAAAAAACAACGGAATTTAATAAGCGGAAGACTAAAATATAATATTTTAATAAAGATGCCAATACCAAATCCATACGTAAACTACCCAAGACTGGTGTCACAATTTCACAGACTGTCTAAGGGTACTACAAATAAAGGCCTAAAAGACAAATACAAGTTGTTTCAGAAATACATAGAAGAAACAATATAGGAAGATAGAAGGAGACGCTAAGGCCCGTGGGCGTCTGCAAGACTACCTCGGGTCACCTGTTGAACTGAAGGCAGCAACCTCACTACGGTCCAAACACTCCGATGTCAGTATCTCCACACAGTGCAGAGTGTAGTATCAGCACAACCGACTGCATGTGCTAGTAAGTGCCTAGCTTAGCCTCGGCAAAGTAGTGACGAGGCTAGGACCAGACTACCAAATAAACCTGTGCAGTTAAATCATATACTGCAGAAAATAAAAATAGATATTCACAGTTAAATATGGGGAGGGGGAGACATGCTACGGGGAGTATCAGATAACAACAAAATACCACAGAGGAATGTAAAGAACCCATAGTTTAGTTTCCAACAATAATGAGGAAAACAAACACATTATTCACTTTCATTTCTTTCTCATTGCAGGCGTGCAACCCTCTCCCATTTCATGTATCTCATTGCAGGCATGCAACCCGCTCCTATCCATATATCTCGTTGTAGGCATGAAACCCGCTCCCATTTCATATATCACTATTGCAGGCGTGCAACCCGCTCCCATTTCATATATTACTGTTGCAGGCAGGCAACCCGCTCCCATTTCATATATTACTGTTGCATGCGTGCAACCCGCGCCCATTTCATATATTACCATTGCAGGCATGCAACCCGCTCCCATTTCATATGTCAACACCAATCATTGAAGAATATCGGCAAGGGAACAATAATATAACAACATCCTGGCAAGGGAGCAATAATATAACAACAACATCCTGGCAAGGGAACAGTAATATAACAACAAGATCCCGGCAAGGGATTAATAATACAAATCATCATATTGAGCATGAATAAACCATGACAGAGTCACAATAATTACAATTCAAGACTCACGGGCATGCTTGACACCGACATATGGATACTCGTCACCATGCCTATACATCGTACTCCATAATTAATACATAGCAAATAAGACACAACTCCTAATCCCTCAAGATAGGTTAGACCAAACACTTAGCTCGATGCCACAAACACAATTCATGCCTCAACTACTGCTTTACCTCTTGATTCCACCACCAATTCGCTCGTATCTAGCCACAAGTTACTTAACTATATCAATAAATGCTAAATGAATCAATTCTAATGCATGAAGATAGATTTTCTAAAGTTTTTCCCAAAAAGCCAAAAAATGACCCCGGGCCCACATGGTCAAAACCCGAGGTTCAAACCAAAACCCGAGAACCCATTCACCCACGAACCCAAATATATAATTTTTTTGAAATCAGACCACAAATCGAGGTCCAAATCCCCCAAAATTGAGAAACTAAGGTCTACCCAAAACACCCAATTTCCCCCCATGAAAACCTTTGATTTTGAGTTGAAATCATGAGAAAAGATGTTAAAGATTAATGAAAACGAGTTAGAAATGACTTACAATCAATTTGGAGAAGAACTTTTCTTTAAAAAATCGCCCAAGAGAGTTTAGGTTTTGAAAGAGTTGTAAAAATTGTTGAAAATGCGTCTAAGTTATGATTTTGCAGGTTGCAGATATCGCAATTGCGACCAGAGTTCGCAATTGCGAAGCCCTCAGACTGTTAACTTCGCAAATGCGAAACTTTTGTCGCATTAGTGACCCAGTACAATTCCAGTCACCTTCATATTTGCGAGGGACCTTTCGAAAATGCGACATCGCATTTGCGACCAAGGCTGCCCAGGTCGACATTCGCATTTGCGATCAGTGTTCGCATTTGTGAGCTCGCATTTGCGATCCAGGCTTCACATTTACGAAGCATGCAGACTTGCAACATACCAGCTGAAAACCCGCAACTTCTCAAGTCCAAATTTCACTCCGTGGCCTATCCAAAACTCACCCGAGTCCTCGGGGCTCCGAACCAAAGATGCACACCAACCTAAAAATATCATACGGATATGCTCGTGCAATCAAATTACAAAAATAACATCAATAACTATGAATTGAACCACAAATTCATGAAATCACCCAAGAACACACAAAATTCTAATTTCTCAACTTTAAGTCCGTTTTATACCAAACCAATTCCGATCTTTACCAAATTTTATAGATTCAACCAAATTATTATTGAAACTTGTACCGGGCTCCGAAATAAAAATATGGGCCCGATACCATCAAATTCAACATATTTCATTTCCAAAAATTCATATATATTCTAGAAAATAATTTTCTTTAAAAATTCATTTCTTGGGCTTGGGACATCGGAATTCGATTTCGGGCAAACGCTCAAGTCCCATATTTTCTTATGGACCCTCCGGGACCGTCAAATCACGAGTCCAGGTCTGTTAACCCAAAATATTGTCCGAAGTCAACATAAATTCATTTTAAAAGTAAAATTTATCATTTTTTTTACAGATTTTCACATAATGACTTTCCTGATACACACCCGGATTGCGCACACACATATTAAGGTGAAACAAAATGGAGGTTTTAAGGCCTCGGAACATAGAATTTACTTCCGGATTCGGATTCGATTCGGATCTGGATTTGGATTTGTATTTGTATTTGGATTTGAATTTGGTCAAATGATCGTTCGATTGATTAATTTTTGGACCAAATTTATTTGTTAATAGTAAATATTAACAGAAATGTTATTAAATATTTGGTTTAATAACAAAATATTAATATTAAATCTAATTCAATTATCCAATTTTCAGTTTTCTGTTTTTGCAACAGAAAATTAACTACCCTTCAATTTTCCCTCTTTATTGTTGAGTAAATAGACATTTATGTTATTACATTTATTCTTTGGCCATTTTGCAAAAATAGCCTTTCCGAAGAGTTGCACCTCTTCACATTTGAGCCCAACTTTGGCTATAAATACAAGTCCATTCTCTCTGATTTTCCATACGAATTTTCTAAGTTCTTATCCTTTCTTCTGCATATTTTAACTTCAAAGAAAGCAACAGTAAGTGTGATTTACTACCGAACTTTGTGTTCGTTGAAACACTGGGGTTTGAAGTACCACTACACTAGTGTGTAATTCATTCTATCCTGGGAGGAAATAATCTATAACCTTGGGTACTAGGAGGAGATTAAATTCCTTAAGGAAACACTGTGAATTCAGTGGTCTCGAATTATTTGTTTTATTTCGTTTACATTTCTGTTTATGTTATTCTATTTTCTCCAGAATTGTTTTACAAATATAGATTACTAACAAGCTTTAAGGAATTTAAAATATTTTCTGTATTTGTGTTATACTCACTATTTGTGGAAAGTAAAACCTTTGTGGTTTTGTAATTTATTGGAGATTAAGATCTACGTGATTTTAACGTTTGTGTTATTCTTTTACAGAAATGACGAATGACAACGGAAACCAAGCTATTCCGATGGTAACTGCCAATGCCTCAACAAGACGAACAACACCGGCAGCATTGACACCGGCGGGGAAACCCGAAAAATTTTTCGGGATTGATTTCAAGAGTTGACCGCAGATGTTCTTCTACTTGACTACTCTAAGTCTCCAGAAGTTCATCAAGGAAGATGTTTATGTATTGTCTGATGAAACTCCAGAGACTGAACGCTTTTTCGTGATTGAGGCGTGGAAGCATTCAGATTTTTTGTGCAAGAATTATATTCTAAGCAGGCTGGAGGATGCTTTGTATAACGTCTACAGTGGCGTCGAAACATCAAAAGAACTGTGGATTGAGCTTGAAAAGAATTACAAAATTGAAGATGCCGGGTTGAAAAAAAAGTTCGTTGCTGCAACATTTTTGGACTACAAAAATGGTAGATAGCGAGTCTGTTATTACCCAAGTCCAGGAATTGTAAGTGATTATTCACGATCTCTTTGCTGAAGGTATAAGTAGAATTGATACTAGTGTTGGTAGTACTAATTTTATTATGCTTACTTACAGAATTTTTATTAAAGGTCTTGTCATCAATGAAGCATTCCAAGTAACAGCGATAATTGAGAAGTTGCCTCAGTTGTAGAAGGACTTCAAAAATTATTTGAAATACAAACGCAAGGAGATGTCCCTTGAAGATCTCATTGTTCGGTTGAGAATCGACGGGGACAATAAAGTTGCAGACAAGAGAGGCCGTGGAAACTCAGCAATAATGGAAGCAAATATTATGGAAGAGAAGAAAAAGAGGAAGAAGGCTTCTGGACCAAAAAATAACCTAAGCAAGAAGCGGTTTAGTGGAAATCGCTACAACTGTAGAAAAGTCGGACACAAATCTACAGAGTGTCGTGCTCCGAAGAAAGACAAGAAGAAGGGTCAAGCAAATATGGTTGAAAAGTATGATGATGTTGATGACTTGTGTGCCATGTTTTTCGAATGCAACTTGGTGGGCAATCCTAAAGAGTGGTGGATTGATTCTAGAGCCACTCGCCATGTTTGTGCTGTTAGAGAAGCTTTTGCTACTTATGCTCCTGTTGGACCCGATGAGACGCTTTCTATGGGAAATGCTGCAAAGCCAAGATTGAAGGATGTGAGAAGATATTTCTCAAAATGACTTCCGGCAAAGTATTGACTTTGAACAATGTCCTTCATGTTCCCGAGATTAGGAAGAATTTAGTATCTGATGGACTTCTTGTAAAGAATGGTTTTAAATGTGTATTTGTATCCGATAAGGTTGTAATAAGTAAGAACGAGATGTTTGTAGGAAACAGTTACCTCACCTAGGAACTTTTCAAACTGAATGTAATGGTTGTTAAAAATAATAATAAAATTTTAGCTTCGTCTTACTTACTTGAGTCAAATGAATTATGACATATACGTTTGGGTCATGTCAATTATAAAACCTTGCGAAAAATCATTAATTTGGAAGTATTGCCTAAGTTTGAATGCGATAAATCAAAATGTCAAGTATGTGTGGAATCTAAGTATGTTAAACATCCTTATAAGTTAGTTGAAAGGAATTCAAATCCTTTAGACTTAATTCACACAGACATTTGTGACATGAAGTCAATACCATCTCGCGGTGGAAAGAAGTATTTCATAACCTTTATTGACGATAGTACTCGATATTGCTATGTTTACTTATTTAATAGTAAAGATGAAGCAATAGACGCATTCAAGCAATACAAAAATGAAGTTGAAACACAACTTAACAAGAAAATCCAAATGATAAGAAGTGATAGAGGTGGTGAATATGAGTCTCCTTTTGAAGAAACATGTTTAGAATATGGAATTATTCATCAAACAACGGCCCCTTACACGTCCCAATCCAATGGGATTGCGGAAAGAAAGAATCGTACATTAAAAGAGATGATGAACTCATTGTTGATAAGTTCAGGTTTTCCACAAAACTTATGGGGGGAGCCATTCTTATGGCTAATCAAATATTAAATCGAGTGCCCCATAGCAAAACACAATCCATTCCATATGAAAAATGGAAAGGAAGGAATCCCAACTTAAATTATTTTAAAGTGTGGGGGTGTTTGGCAAAAGTGTAAGTTCCTAAATCCAAAAGGGTAAAAATAGGACCGAAAACCATTGATTGTGTTTTCATAGGATATGAGACTAATAGTAAAACATATTGATTTGTGGTCATAAATCAGAAAATCCTGACATTCATAATAATACGGTTATAGAATCAATAATGCAGAGTTTTTTGAAAATATATTCCATATAAAAAGGAATGTGAGTCGATTGGTGATAGATATAAATGACCTCGGGAAGAAACAAAAGAAAGTACACTTAATCAGGAGGATCTAAGACGTAATAAATATTAAAGAACGTCTACTTCATTCAGAACAGATTTTGTGACTTTCTTATTGGAAAATGAGCCTCAAACATTTAAAGAAGCTATGTCTTCTTCGAAATCATTATTTTGGAAGAGGCAGTCAATAGTGAAATGGAATCCATACTGAACAACCATACATGGGAATTGGTTGACCTTCCTCCTGGAAATAAACCGTTGGGTTCTAAATGGATCATTAAGAGAAAAATAAAAGATGATGGAACTATTCACAAATTTAAGGTAATACTTGTGGTCAAAGGGTATAGAAAACGATAAGGTCTTGACTATTTCGATACATACTCTCCAGTTACAAGAATTACGTCCATATGAACGTTAGTAGCGTTAGCTGCAGTTTATGGTCTTGAAATTCATCAAATGGATGTTAAGACGACCTTATTAAATAGAGAGTTGGAGGAAGAAATCTACATGGAACAACCTGAAAGGTTTGTGGTTCCAGGTAAAGAAACGAAGGTATGTAGACTTGTTAAGTCCCTTTACGGACTAAAACAAGCACCCAAACAATGGCATGCGAAGTTTTACCAAACAATGTTATCAAATGGTTTTAAAATAAATGAATGTGATAAATGTGTGTACATTAAAAATATTCCAAATTACATAGTCATTGCTTGCTTATATATGGATGATATGCTAATAATGAGTAATGGCATTGCCAATATAAATGCGACTAAGCGCATGCTAACTGGCAAGTTTTATATGAAAGACTTTGGAGTTGCTGATTTAATTCTGGGAATTAAGATCCATAAGACTTCTCTAGGGTGACATTGTTACAATCTCATTATATTAAGATAGTACTTGAAAAATCCAAGCACTTGGGCTTTAAAGTTGTAAAGACTCCAATTGACGTGGATCTTGCATTAGCAAAGAATAAAGGCCAAAGCATATCACAGTTGGATTATGCTCATGTGTTGGGTTACTTAATGTACATCATGAATTGTACACGACTAGATATAACTTGTTCTATAAGTAAATTGAGTCGATATACGAGCAATCCAGGTCAATCTCATTGATGGCTATGAAATGAGTTTTGGGGTATTTAGTACATACCCATGACTTTGTTTCGCACTATAATAAATATCCTGCGGTCATGCAGGGATACTGTGATGCAAATAGGATCACCAGGTCAACTGATTCCAAGTGCACAGGTGGATATGTATCCATTATTGGTGGATGAGCGGTATCATGGAAGTCGTCCAAACAAACTTGTATTGCCCGCCATACAATGGAGGCCGAGTTCATAGCCTTGGATAAAGCCAGTGAAGAAGCTGAATGGCTCCGAAATTTCTTGGAAGATATGCCATTTTGGCCTAAACCGTTGGGACCAATATGCATATATTACGATAGTCAAGTGGTAATTGGAAGGGCTGGGAGCGTTATGTATAACGGTAAATCTCGTCATATACGACAAAGACATAAAACCGTTAGACAATTACTCTCAAGAGGAATTATCACAATTGACTATGTGAAGTCAAGTAATAATGTGTCAGATCCACTTACAAAAGGCCTAACTAGATAAGTAGTTGCGAAATCATCAAGAGGAATGAGACTATGGGAAAAAACAAGTCATGGTGGCAGTAACTCTACCTAGAAGACTGGAGATCCCAAGATCTAGGTTCAAGGAGATCAAACAAAGTCATTAATGACGGTTCAACATTGTCAACTAAACTTTTGGTCCATTCTCGTGATGAGACAATGTTCTGTACCAACGATAAAACATTAAGGCTTTTTAATGATTTCTAAATTTTATACGGGGTATATCAAATAGTGTATCTACGGGATGACACGTTTAAGAATCACCTATGTAAGTGTGAAGTGTTAGCCGCTTCAAGGAGAATTTTGAAGGCCAGTTCTCTATACACTTATGAAACCAGGCGGTGTTCATGGCTGAAACAAACACAACAATGAGAATCAAAGATGGTTAAGGGTTGGTTGAGTAACTTGTGGTTGTCTAGGTATACACCAAAGTTCGACGGTTCAAAGATATCAAATCTACCGATTGATCGAGTATATCCGACATAAGTTCACTACGGAAAGTTCAAACGGTAACCTACTTATCCAGATGCAATTAATACTTGCCTACGAATCACAAAGTTTTTCATCCATACTTCCGTGATATATCTATTCCCCATTCATGTGGGGGATTGTTGGATTTTTAAGCTATTAATGCTTAAAATAGGGTGAATGAGAAATGGAGGGAAAAATAAAATATTTGAGTAATATTTGAGTTTCCCTCCTTGATTGTCCTATATGAGAAGAGAAAAAGGTTTTTGATTGGTATATAAGCAATTGTTCTTTTTTTAGCTAATAAATAGTTGAGAAAAAAGAAAGCCTCGCGTCGTCATAGTTGTCGCTCGCTTGCTCGGCTCGGCTTCGGCTTCGGCTTCGGCTTCGGATACAGATTCAAATTCGGATTTGAATTTGGTCAAATGATCGATCGATTGATTAATTTTTGGATCAAATTTATTTGTTAATAGTAAATATTAATAGAAATATTATTAAATATTTGGTTTAATAATAAAATATTAGTATTAAAATAAATATTAATATTAAATCCAATTTAGTTATCCAATTTCCAACTTTCTATTTTTGTAAAAGAAAATTAACTACCCTTCAATTTTCCCTCTTTGTTGTTGAGTAAATAGCCATTTATGTTATGACATTTATTCTTTGGCCATTTTGCAAAAATAGTCATTCTGAAGAGTTGTACCTCTTCATATTTTATCCCAACGTTGGATATAAATACAAGTCCATTCTCTCCGATTTCCATTCGAATTTTCTAAGTTCTTTTCCTTTCTTCTGGATATTTTAACTTCAAAGAAAGCAACAATAAGTGTGATTTGCTACCGAACTTTGTGTTCGCTGAAATACTGGAGTTTGAAGTACCACTACACCAGTGTGTAATTCGTTCTATCCTGGGAGGAAATAATCCATCACCTTGGGTACGAGGAGGGGATTAAATTTCTTAAGGAAATACTATGAATTTAGTGGGCTCGATTTTTTTTTATTTCGTTTACATTTCTGTTTATGTTATTTTATTTTCTCCATAATTGTTTTAGAAAAACAGATTACTAACAAAAACTTATATGTAAAAATTTATTAAAATTCAAACTAATAAAATTTAAATCTTGGATTAGCCTTTGCAAGAAATCGTATCTTCTACCATGACACGTGTGGATATATCTCAAATTTCTTTCTTCTCTTTTATTATTTTATTTATGCTCTATGAAAAAAGAATTTTAATTTCCTATTCAATTTAAATTTCAAAGTGAAGCTAGTTTGAGGTTATCGACAACAAAGATCTGTCTAAGCTACTTCATTTCTTTTTGTCCAAGCCATTTCTCTTCTTGTCTAAGTTACTTTTCTTTTTGTCTGACTCACTTCTTTTTTTTTCTAGTGTGAATTTTGCAATATTCCCATTTAGTTTATAGGTTTGAGATGTAGTTCAGTTTCTAAAAAGAGATGAAATTTGTATGTCTTGTAAGTAAGCAAATCGTGTGCTCTCTCCTTCGTTCGTATGAGGAGGCAGGAGCTCCTAAGGCTTACAAATTGAGTTCTAAATGTTTGTAGGTGATTTTATAAGTCTCGTTAGAAAGAAAGAAAAAATGTCTAGACCATGATGCGAAATAAGAGATATAATATTTTCATCTCAAGTGTACTTAATCCATAAGTTGATAAATTACAATGTCTTCGAAACTAAGAAAGACATTAGAAGACAGTAAAGTGGAATTACAATACCACAAAAGCAGTTAAATTAATCATGTTCTTTAATTCCTGTGTTGGATAGAAAACCAAGAAGGGGCTTGAGAATTCTTAATTCCCTCTCCCTTCTTATCCAACAATAACAAAAACAACACCCAGTAGTTTCTCACAAGTGATGTTTGAGGAGAGTAAGATGTACACAACTTTATCCCTACCCCTGGAAGGGCAGAGAGGCTGTTTCCGATAGACCCTCGGCTAGAGAACGACTGAAAAAGAAAAGGTAATTGCAACAAGTAGGAATAACAGCAAGATGAAATAAGATTGAATCCAAGAATCCAGTCAAACTCTAGGTAGTTACAACACTTGCCCATTTATAGTTATACATTACGAGTTGTGGCAATGTTGGCACATGATAGTTACAAAAAAAAGTATTACAGAGTGGTACGCTCGGGCCAGTACGACACCGAGTGCCAGCCATGCTTCCCTAGGTTTGGGGCATGACAATAGTAATAGCCATCTATGGATAAAAGATATCATACTAATACTACGCTAGCGAACTAAGTACGATAAAGAGAAAACACTCGACTACGTACGAACCTTCTACCTTAATCTTGAACTCCACGCCCTCTTATCTAGGTCCATGTCCTCAGTCAGCTCAAGCTGCTCCATGTTTCGCCTAATAGCCTCTCCCAAGACTTCTTAGGCCTACCTCTACTCCTACTACCCATCGAGGTTAACCACTCGAACCTTCTAACTGTGGCTTCTATACTTCTCCTCTTAACATTCCCGAACCATCTCAACCTCGCCTCCCACATCTTATCCTCCACAGCGTCCACTCCTACCTTTTCTTGAATAACTTTATTCCTAATCTTATTCAATCGAGTATGCTCACATATCCACCTCAACATCTTTATCTCAACTACTTTTAGCTTCTGGGTATGAGAGTTCTTGACCGGCCAACACTCCACCCTATACAACATAATCGATCTAACTACAACCTTGTAGAACATACCTTTAGGTCTCAACGGTACATTCTTATCACACAAGACAACGGAAACTTTTCTCCACTTCATCCATCATGCTCCATCAATCTCCACGTTACCTTGTATTATAGATCCAAGATACTTGAAATTATTAGAAAAACAATAATTGAGAAAATGAGATTCAGAAGGCTTGATGCGTGGCAATGACTTTCATTAAAGAAGTTATTGCCCGTATACATATTTTGGGAAAAATATAGACAATCTTCTTCAAGATACAACAAGTCACTATTTGATACTTGCAGATTTTTCTGAATTTCATTGTAGGGGATCTCACGTTTATTTAAAGATCAAAAGTGAGGCCTTTTCGAAAAGTCACTTTATTTCATTAACAGATGTGTCTATTTATTTAAGTTCTAAATTCAAATAAAACTAATTTTTTGTCATTTGCATATACACTTAATAGTGTGTATTCTTAAGAAAATATATAAAATGGACAAGACCTTAAAAGGCCCATAAAGTAGCTTTAGCCCACCGATGTGGGAAAGTCCCACATTCCCCCATAAGAATAACTAACTACTTCTAACAGAACTACATCTCTTTGGGATGACTTGCGTATCAAGCCTCACCTCCATATCCCCTTCCTAGATATCGTTGTTGAACTTGCATTTCAAGTATTCTCCCTTCTTATCCAAGTGAAGAAATTGAAATGTGAAGAAAATATCGAAAAGAAAAATTTGTAGTACTAGTAACAGTTTAATTTCATTTATAGAATGTCCAAACACAATACAACAACAACAAGTATAACAATATAACCAGTGAAATCTCACAAGAGGGATCTGAGAAGGGTAGTGTGTACACAGATGTTACCTTTATCTTGTATACAAAGGCTATTTTCGATAGACACTTGGCTCAAGAAATATGTGCAAACATAGTGTAGATAAAAATTGATATATGCAGATATGGTCGGTGAACTATTGTCAAACGCATATCTCAAAAAGGTTTTGATATATTCATGTGAAACTGGAATTAGGATAGGTATTCGATGCATAAAATTTAAGGATGATGTACAAGGTCGATATGGGGCAATCAGTGCCTCAGAACATTACAGAAGAAAAAGAATGGGGCCACTATCATGGCAAACAAACAAATAGCCGGTATACATAAATTATGCACTGACTATACATGATTTTATGTTGTAACAATCCGGCCGGTCGTTTTTGGAATCTACACCCCGATCCCCCATTAGCTATTTTACCCAAAAAAAAATTTTCTATTTTACTTGCTGGGATGCTCGGTTTTGAATTTTGGAGAGTTTTGGGACACTTAGTCCCTAAATGAGAACTTAAGTCTTAAAAATTTGACCATAGTCGGAACAATGTGAAGACGGTCTCGAAATATAAATCTGATGGTGTCGTTAGCTCCGGTAGGTGATTTTGGGCTTATATGTGTGAACGGATTGTGTTTTGGAGGTCCATAGCTAATTTAGGCTTGAAATGTCGAAAGTTTAATTTTTATAGCGAGATTTTGATCTGAGGGCCGGAATGAAATTTTGAAAGTTTCAGTAGCTCTGTTATGTTAATTGGGATGCGTGTGCAAAATTTTAGATCATTTGGACGAGCTTTGATAGACTTTTTGATCGAAAACGTATATTTAGAGTTTTTAGAATTCTTAGGCTTGAATTCGAGGAAACATAGGTGTTTTGATGTTGTTTGAAGTATTTTGAAGATTGGTACAAATTTGAACGAAGTATTAAGTGTTATTGGTGTTTTTGGTCGAGGTCCCAGGGGCCTTGGGATAATTTTGGATGGTTGACGGAAAGATTTTTGAAGCTAAGAGATTTCAGATTTTTGTTGCTTCTGATGTTTTCGCATCTGCGGTTTGGGGACCGCAGATGCGGCAAGTCAACCGCATAAGTGGATTTTGGGGTGTCCCTTCAGGTTCCGCAGATGCGGAAGTTTAACTGCAAAAGCGGTTTCGCATCTGCGAAAGAAGAACCGCAGATACGACCCCTGGGCACTTAAAGGAAGGTCACATATGCGACATTTTGGTCCGCAGATGCGGAAGTGCTGGGCAGAATGTTTTAAGTTCTGATCATTTTTTACGAATTGGAGCTTGGGTGAGGTGATTTTTCGAGAGATTTTCAGGGATAACAATGGGTAAGTGTTCTCAATTTAATTTTGGTTATATAACTTGAATCTATTACAAGTTTCGACATTAAATCCATAAATTTAGTTGGAAAAGATTAGAAAACCCTCTCGGATAAAATTGATAATTTGAGGGTCGAAATGTTATGGGATTTGGATAATTTTTGTATGGTCGGACTCGTGAGAGTGCAAGGTTTCTGGAAATATAAATTTTACCCGATTCCGAGATGTGGGCCCGAGGGGCATTTGGTCATTTCATATAATTTTACATATTAGCTTAGAATTTAATTGTAGAATCAATTACTTGAAGTATTATTTACAATATGCAATTTAATTGAATAGATTTGGGCCATTTGGAGTCGGATACTCGTGGCAAAAGCGTGGTTTCGAGTTGACTTGCAGTTGTTCCAGGTAAGTGGCTTGTCTAACCTTGTGTGGGGGACTCTCCCCTTTGGATTGATATTGTGGTAACTGAAATGCCCTGTACGCGAGGTGACGAGCACGTACTTGAGCTAATTGTTGAAAATCCTATTTCATTAAAATAGCCTTAAACTGTATTTTCCTTTCCTATTTGTACTACTTGGAATTTAAGTCTGCTGTTAATCTATGGAAGCATGTCTAATTGACTTAATTGACTTACTTGCTCAACATGCCTTATTTGGATTTTTGTGCAGCATGCTAGGCTAGACTATTTGTTTGCCTTATTGTGAAGTTAATATTTTCTGAGTATTTTCTCTGATTTTGTTGCGTATTTACTTTGGGACTACGAAATATACTCCGGAAGATCCCCCTGTATATATATATATACTGATGTGGAGTATAGTGCGGGATACCAAGAGATCCTCGGTATATGTAATTGGGATACCCAGATCTCCCTAGAATATATTGAGGATACCAAGAGATCCTCGGGATACCAAGAGATCCTCGGGATACCAAGAGATCCCTAGCATATATTGAGGATACCAAGAGATCCTCGGGATACAAGAGATCCCTAGCATATATTGAGGATACCACGAGATCCTCGGGATACCAAGAGATCCCTATCATATATTGAGGATAACAAGAGATCCTCGAAATACCAAGTGATCCCTATTTCAGATGGAGGATACCAGGAGATCCTCGGGATACTGAGAGATCCTCAGTTATTATCTTGTGATCGATTTAGCCCTGTTTCGGTTATTGAAGTTCCTTACTTTCTCGTAATAAGTTTTTGTTGTTCGCTTGCAACTGAATTGCTTATATCATCCTATTATACTTTATATTTTATTTTATCTTAGTAGGGCCTTGACCTTCCTCGTCACTACCCAACCGAGGTTAGGCTTGGCACTTACTAGTACCGCTTTGGTGTACTCATGCCCTTTCTGTTCATATTTTTCATGTACAAATCAAGGTACTTATATTCAGTCCTATCATCCAGAGGCGAGGCGCTTACTAGTACCGCTTTGGTGTAATCATGCCCTTTGTGTTCATATTTTTCATGTACAAATCAAGGTACTTATATTCAGTCCTATCATCCAGAGGCGAGGCGACTGCTCTAGTGACTTCGAGGTATATTTGCCGCGTCCGCAGACCAAAGAGTCTCTTTCTATTCCTGTGTTCTGTATTTGGTCCTTCTGTACTTCTGTTCTTGTTAGACATTCTGGAGACTAGAGCTACGTAGTACTTTCTTAGCTTGTGGATCCATGATTTTCCGGGTTTTGGGGATAGTGTATTGATAATAGGTGAATTAGACTATAATTAGACCCTAAAGAACCACATTATTGTATAGCTTTGTGGTAAAAAGAAATAACCAAATGCTCTGATTAGTGCTTTTCATGCTTTGCAGGCAATATCCAATGAAAGAAATCAATGCAGCACATTTGGGATCAATTACGGAGAAAAGGAGGCCAATCAAACAATGCCCACGAAATGCACCAAGTGAAGAGACAAAATCAGAGCTGAACTTGGCCTGTCGCGGTCAGACCGTAACCGCGGTAGGACCATGGAAGAACATCATTAAAGATTCAAAAAACCTCTTTGGCCACAGTCCTGGCGTAACCGCGGTGGTACCGCGGCAGAACGCGGAAAAGCCAGGGACTAAAGTGTCAATTCGGGAAAACTTGGTGTAAAACCTTTATAAGAAGTAGGAATTAAGCCATATTAGGGTAGATTTGTTTGGAGAGTACTTTTGAAAGATACACAAGTGTGAGAGATCACCCAAAAACATCATAGTTCTTTATTTCTTCTTTTTCTTGCAATTTTCCATAATGAATATTTTCGTAGTTTATCTTTATGTTGTTATGAGTAGCTAAATACTTTAATCTAAGGTTTTGATGGAACCTATTGAAGGATGAACTTCTTGATTACGTTCATATAATTTGCTGGTTAATCTCTATTTGTTCAATTACGTGTTTATTGTAGTTAATTGACACGATCCTCAATTAGTTGTGCCTATTTAGTGTGCATAACTCGGGAGAGAGTGCATATTTAGGTAATTGTTGAACAACACCACTCCCAAAGTATAAGAGGGATCTATAACTGCGGGTTTAAAGGCAGGATTAGGGATAACGAAGCTTTGGGTGTAATCTAAAGTGAGTTGTAATAAACAAAGTCAACTAGCGTAAATCGGGAGAATGCGTCTAGTAAATTATCGCGATTATTCGGGAGATATTTACGGTAAAAAGAGTGCTCATGATTGATAGAGATATTTTGGTGAATCTATATGAGACATAACCGGAAGGGATTCCATCAATAGGGGAAATCACTACCTTAGAACCTTCTCATTATTGTTTACAACCCAAGCATATTTAGTTTACAGTTGTTTATTTACTTTCGATCTTAGTTAGTAGAAATACCATCAACTATTGTTTACAACGTTTGGGGAAGTTGATTATAAAGGATTTAGTGATTCCAACAAAGTAATTGATAGGTTAATTCTCTATGGGATTCGACTTCGTACTTGTAAACCGGATTATATTTGCAACAACCGCATTTTCCTTTTTATAAAGTATAGTTGGGCATGATAAAATTTTGGCATCGTTGCCGAGGAATTAACGGTGTTATCAATTACAATTGAAAGAAGTAGACAAATTCTTAGTGTAGTCAGTTTTCTCTATACCCAATTTTTTCATTGAAATTTTAACGTTTTTTGACTTGGTTGCACAGGTGCATGCCTAGAAACTCATCGAGATCTGGTGTAGTATTAGAAGCATTATCAGATCCCGAGAAATTTTTTAGGGCTTTGAATTGGGCCAACCAAAAAAACAAAGAACAACTAACAACTGCACAATTCGAAACAATCATGGGAGATAACCAGGAAAACCCAGCAGTACCAATAGCGCCAGTGCCAGAGGCTGCTCTCTGTGACTGGGCACAACCCATAGCTGAGAATCTATCAACAGCAATAATAGTCCCGCAGATACTGGCTGAGTCATTCCAAATCACAAATAGCATGTTGCACTTGTTGTAGACTAAGGGACTATTTTCGGAGTCACAAGTTGAAGATCCTCAGTAGCAATTGAAGAATTTCTTGTCTATCTGCAAAACCCAAAGGCAACCCAATGTAACTCCTAAAGCAATCAAACTATTATTATTTCTATTCTCAGTGACAGGAGCTGCCCAGACTTGGCTGAATTCACTCCCCATAAATTCTATAGCAACGTGGGATGAACTAGTCAAGTAATTTCACAACATGTTCCACCCACTCAAGAAGACTGATCAACAAATTGATGAGATTTTGAGCTTTAAACAGAGACCAATGGAGACTTTGCATGAAACATAGGAGCGTTTTAAAGAGATACTGGTCATATGTCCACACCATGGTGTTCCAGATCTAATGTTGGGCCAGCGGTTCTACATGGGATTGTCAGATTGCGTAAAGAACGTTGTTGATGCTTCAGCTAGTGGGGCATTTTTTAGCAAAACATGGAGAGAGGGCCAGAGTCTGCTCGACAAAATGGCACAGAATTCGGTATGGATAACCATAAATGCACCTATCACTCCAGTGGTGCACTCAATACCTTTAGATCCATCCAATTCTATGGCTGAAAATATGGCTAGCTTATTGACACAGATGAGCATACTCACCAAAAAGGTGGAAGAGTCGGGACAGAAATAGCACGTACATATTGTTGATACTACTAATGGGGGATTGTGCGCATCTTGCATTAGCCAGCCAGTTGGTAATCAACGGAATGCAGAAAATGACCATCATCACTACCCTAAAGACATGAACTATGTGTCTAATTATGGCGACCAGAGATAGAGTGGTCAGAACTGGGGTTAACAAAATCAGCAATACAGGCCACCACAGCCACAATTCAACACTAGGAACATGGGAGGTATGAGACCCCCCAACAATATGGCACCTTACCCACAACCACAGGGATACAATAATCAGAATCAGCAACAACATGGTGAAAGGCAGGAAGATGGGTTTGCTAGACTTGAAGCAATGATGCAGCAGGTTATTGGATCTAATGCAAAAATTAATGAGAGAGTAGATTCACTTGATGGAGCAATCAAAAATATTGAGGTACAGGTTGGCCAGATTTCGATGTCGCTGAAAAATTGTCCTCATGGGACACTACCTGTAGATACCCAGATAAATCCAAAAGATCAGGGACCGCAGCAACTGATGGCAGTGAGTCTACGAAATGGCAGAGATCTGGACGAAGAGCAATAAAGAGCTCGAGAAGCTAAACAGGCCGAGACACTCATACCAGTGCCCATCGAGCTGGATAAATCAATGAAACTGACAGAGGTGATAGTCCAGCCTGCTCAAGAAGATAATAGCATGCAGAATGAGATCGAAAAGAAAGCTGAAACTGTCCAGGAGCCAGTAGTTGATGTAGCTGCTGAGAAAGATCAGTCCTAATTGATTGGGAAGAAGAGACCCCCTGAACCCTTCCCTCAGAGGCTGGCTAAGGACAAAAAGGAGGAGCAATACAAGAAGTTCTTTGACATGCTAAAGCAAATCCAGGTAAATATACCATTGATGGAAGCTTTGAAGGAGATGCCTGAGTATTCAAAAATGATGAAGGACTTGATGTCTCGAAAGTTTGATTTCCAAGACTTGGCCATAGTTACTTTTACTCAGACATGTAGTACAGTGGTGACTAGACCAATTGCGAAAAAGCTGTCTGATCCAGGGAGATTTACAATTCCATGCACTATTGGTAATTTTGCTTTTGCTAAGGTACTGTGTGATCTAGGGGCCAGCATCAATCTTATGCCCCTAGCAATTTATAAGAGGTTGGGAATTCGAAGAGCTAGACCCACCTCTATGTTGTTGCAGTTGGCTGACAGGACTGTGAAATGACCCTCTGGTATCCTTGATGATGTGCTAATTCAGGTAGGGAAATTTGTGTTCCCTGCAGATTTTGTGATCCTAGATTGTAAGGTGGATGAAGAGATTCCCATAATTTTGGGAAGACCATTCCTGGCCACGGGGAGAGCTCTAATTGATTGTGAGACTGGGGAGCTAAAGATAAGACTAAACGATGAAGAAATAACATTCAATGTGCATAAATCTATGAGGCGACCAAGTGAATTTGCTAATTGCTCTCTTATTGATGCCGTGGATGTAATTGTAGAGACTGATGATGAAAGGCTGACTATTGAGGACCCCCTTGCTGCATGTCTAATGAATTTGGATGAGGTAAATGGAGAGGATCTGGCGGAATGGGTGTTAGCATTAGAGGGTAAAGGGTTTTGGGATAGAACCCTGGAGTTTGAGCCCTTGCACTTGGAAAATCGAGAAACTCCTCCAGCCAAGCCATCCATCGAAGAACCACCAAAGCTGGAATTAAAGCCATTGCCCGCCCATCTCAGGTATGAATTTCTTGAACCTAACTCCACATTACCTGTTATTATCTCATCTAGTTTGGTAGATGTGCAGGCTCAACAACTATTGTAGGTACTTAAGGAGTGCAAGACTGTCATTGGGTGGACCATGGTAGACATAAAGAGGATCAGCCCCGCCTACAGTATGCATAAAATTCTACTGGAAGAGGGACACAAACCTTCTAGGGAACACCAAAGACGGCTGAACCCCAATATGAAGGAAGTGGTGAAGAAAGAAGTAATCAACTGGTTAGATGCAGCAATCATTTTCCCAATTTCTGACAGCAACTGGGTTAGCCCAGTTCAATGTGTTCCTAAAAATGGTGGCATGACGGTAGTTAAGAATGATAACAATGAATTGATCTCTACAAGAACCTTCAAAGGCTGGAGAATTTGCATGGACTATCGAAAGTTAACTCTAGCCACTCGAAAAGACCACTTCCTATTTCCCTTCATTGATCCGATGTTAGACAGATTGGTAGGGAGGTAACATTTCTGTTTTCTAGATGGGTACTCCGGGTACAATCAGATCTCTATTACACCGGAGGATAGAGAGAATACCTCTTTCACTTTCTCGTATGGCATTTATGCCTTTCGGAAGATACCATTCGGCTTATGCAACGCACCCTCCACTTTCCAATGGTGCATGATGGCCATATTCACTGACATGGTAGAGAATATAATGGAGGTGTTCATGGATGACTTCTCAGTGGTGGGGAACTCATTTGATGAGTGCCTGATAAATCTGACTCGTGTGCTAAAATGGTGTATCGCGACTAATCTGGTTCTGAATTGGGAGAAGTGCCACTTTATGGTACAAAAGGGCATAGTCTTGGGACACCGAGTGTCAAGAAAAGGGATTGAGATGGATCGTGCTAAGGTAGATGTGATAGCAAAGCTACCTCCTCCAAATTCAGTCAAAGCAATCAGAAGCATCCTCGGGCATGCCAGTTTCTATCGGCGATTCATAAAAGACTTCTCAAAAATTGCGAACCCTCTCTGTAAGTTATTAGAAAAAGATCACCCTTTCTTGTTTTCTGATGATTGTAGGGCAGCATTTGAGGAGCTGAAAAAGAGGCTAGTCACAACACCTATCATAGTTGCCCCCGACTGGGAGCAACCGTTCGAACTCATGTGTGACACTAGTGACTACGCAGTAGGGCAGTGCTAGGAGAGTGGAAAGACAAGCTGATACATCCACTATACTATGCTAGCAGAATGCTGAGTGGAGCCCAATTGAACTACACTGTGACTGAGAAGGAGATGTTGGTCGTGGTGTTTGCTTTCGACAAGTTCCAATCATATCTGATTGGTTCCAAGGTCATTGTATATACTGACCATGCAGCTCTCAGGTGCTTAATTGAGAAGAAGGAGTCTAAGCCGCACCTGATTCGTTGGGTGCTGCTGTTGCAAGAATTCAACCTCAAAATTCGTGACCGTAAGGGCACAGGAAATCAAGTCGTTGATCATTTATCACGACTTGAAGGAGCTGAAAAATCAATCGAGGTCGAAGAGATCCTGGAAACCTTTCCAGACGAGCAACTGCTCACTACTAATCTTGAGGAAGCGCCATGGTATGCAGACTTTGCTAATTACCTGGCTAGTGGTATAGTTCCTTATGACCTTTCATCTGCCCAAAGAAAAAAACTTTATCGTGATAGCCGCATGTATTATTGGGATGAGCCTTATTTGTTTAGAATATGTGTTGACAATATGATCTGGAGGTGTGTCCCCGAGATAGAACAATCTTCTGTTTTGCAGGCTTGTCACGCATCGGCATATGGAGGACATTTTGGAGGGGTCAGGACAGCCGCGAAAGTGCTTGAGGCCGGATTCTTTTGGCCAACGGTGTTTAGAGACGCGCATATATAGGTGAAGGGCTGCAATGAATGTTAGCAAACTGAGAACATTTCCCGTCTCCACGAGATGCCCATGAACCCGATTCAAGAGGTGGAAGTGTTTGATGTCTGGGGGATTGACTTCATGGGTCCCTTCGTCAGCTCCTTTGTCAATAAATAAATACGTGTTGCTGTGGACTACATCTCCAAGTGGGTAGAAGCTACTGCATTACCCACTAATGATGTAAGAGTAGTGGTGGGATTTCTGAAAAAGAATATATTTACCCGATTTGGGACACCACAAGTGATTATCAGCGACAGAGGCACTCACTTCTGTAATAGAGCCTTCAAAATGTTGCTTGAAAAATATGATGTACGCCACAAGGTGGCTACCCCGTATCACCCGCAAACTAGTTGGCTGGTTGAGGTGTCCAACAAAGAGATAAAGAGTGTGTTAACCAAGATTGTAAATGCCACACGAACTGATTGGGCAAGAAAGCTAGATGATGCACTCTGGGCCTACAGAACTGCGTTTAAAACACCAATTGGTATGTCACCATATAAGTTGGTATTTGGAAAGACCTGTCACCTGCCAGTGGAACTTGAACATAAAGCGCGATGGGCATTGAAGCAGTTGAACTTAGATATTGAAGCTGCAGGCACAACTAGAATCACTGAGTTGCATGAGCTTGACGATTTCAGAAATCTTGCTTTTAAGAGCACAATATTGTACAAGAAAAGAATGAAGAGGTAACACGACCAGAACATTGTTGAGCGATATTTTAAAACCCGGGGACATGGTATTGCTCTATAACTCAAGATTGCGGTTGTTCCCTGGTAAGCTTAAGTCAAGATGATCTGGACCGTTTCAAGTGGTTGAAGTATTCCCTTCAGCTGCTGTAGAGATTGCAGCTGAGAAAGACTCTCGTACATTTAGAGTCAATGGTTAGAGATTAAAACTATATGTGGGCATGAAAGAACCAAAGGAAGGGTCTGAGATCCACCTGACTGAAACTCAGAGGTCGAGCGAGCCTTAAATGTGCTCACTTGCGTCGTGCTGTGACGTTAAATCAGGTGCTGCGCGGGAGGCAACCCATGAATGTGTTGTAAGTGTAGTCTGTAATGTCATATATAAAAAATAAAAAAATAAAAAAAGAATAGAGGTTGAGCGAATCTTGCGCTCGTGCTGCGTTGTGCCGGGAAGTTAAATCAGGCGCTTCATGGGAGGCAACCCACGATAGTAGAATTTCTAACATGTTGTATATATGCAGGTTAGTGCGGAGGACTTTGCATCATGAGCCTGGGCATAACATGGGTAAGGTAGGCATTAAAAGAGGTAAAAATAGTGCCTAAGGGGCAAAACAATGAAAAGAACCTCGAAATTGGCATCCAGGAACAGGCCCACCGCGGTCGCGGTGTAACCGCGGTGGGACCGCGGTCAGAGACCTTCTCTGAAGTTGGTTCACCACGGTCGCGGCATAACCACAGTGGGACCGCGGTCAGAGATCCTCTCTAAAGTTGGTCCACCGCGATCGCGGTGTAACCGCGGTGGGACCGCGGTAGGTCGGGCCAGGCCCAGGTACGATTGCAGAATTTTTTTTTTATTTTCTATTCTTTTCTTCCCCCCTCCCCCCTTTTAATTACCCTACCCTAATCCCATCCCAACCATTACCAACCGATCTTTATCCTTCTATTCTCTCTATCTTCTCTCATCTTCTCTCTCAATTTCTCCATTCTTCTTCTTCTTCTTTTTCTCCCCAAAACCCACTCTCTCTTCTTTCTTCTGCTCCCCATAACCCAAAACTACCATTTGTTTTTCTTCCTTATTCTTACCCCTTTCTCCATCCAAACCCTAACTACAAACCCCACCCCT
>MU739521.1:0-77983 GCA_026770625.1 Nicotiana glauca
GACTCTTTAGGCGCGTATTTTAAATAACATTACCTCCCTAAACTCGGGTGTACATTTATGTGACCCAAATCCAAACCTCAACGAAGTCGAAATGTGTCAATAATCACGGGTACATTGATTGTGACGTGGTTCGAGATGCATTCCCATGACATTGTAATTCTTTTAAAAATAATGAATGAGACGAGCCTCGACAAACAAAAATACCTAGCTGCGGGGCCCTCTGTATGCGTTTTTACTTAGACTTCGGGATGGACCGTTTAGCAAAATTTCACGGCCTTGCCCAAAATAATGATACGTTAGTCGCTTTAGGCGCGCCTTTAATAATATACTTTCTTAAACTTGGGTGCACATTTATGTGATCCAAATCCAAATCTCAACGGAGTCGAAATGTGTCGATAACCACGGATACATTGATGTGACGTGGTTCGAGATACGTTTTCACACCGTTGCAATTCTTTGTTAAAATAATAATAATAATAATATTAAAAAATGGTTAAAGGTTAAAATTTGCACATAAGTTAAAGCATGTTATAAATCAGATCATTAAGCCAAATATGACAGTTGAGCGACCGTACTGGAACCACAGAACTCGGGAATGCCTAACACCTTCTCCCGGGTTAACAGAATTCCTTATCCGGATTTTTAGTTCGCGGACTGTAATACAGAGTCAATCCATTCCTCGATTCGGGATTCAACCGGTGACTTGGGACACCATAAATCTCCCAAGTGGCAACTCTGAATCTCTTAATAAATGAATTCCGTTTCGATTGTCCTTTAATTGGAAAAACTCCCTCTACTACACCCTTCGCAGGGTGCGGTAGCGCCAAAAGGAGGTGTGACAGCTCTAGCGACTCTGATGGGGACAATAACCCAGAACTACTGGTTCAGAGTTAGAAATTCGAGCTTAGAATAATTGTTGTATTTGGCTTTCTTTATTATCTGATGTTTATTACATTTTTTGGATTTAATGTGCAAAATGTTGCTTATTACCGCTTTGATATTATTTGAACTGTGTATATAAACTGCTACGAAACCCTTTTTCTTTCTGAGTTTTCTGAAAATGGTGTATACGTTCGCGTAGCCCGCTTTTTACAAAAAATTATACCAAATAGAGTGAGGTTGGGCAAGCGACAAGGCCGGGCAGACTTTAGTGCTCCCGATACGTCGCCCCCTCCTTAGCCCCAGTTGTCCGTTCGGGTTCCCCAAATCTAGACCAAAACCCCAGGTTTTTAAACCTAGTAAAACACAGCTTCATGCCAGATCCCTAGTATGAACGTTTATTTGCATCATGTGCATTTGAATTAGGGGACTCAACATAGGGGTTGGGTCCGTCTAGGACAGGTGTACCTGAAATGAAAAAGACCAAAATATGCATGCTACTGTTCATCTTCCTCATGGGATCAAAGAACAGTAGAAGAACCCTAAACCTACACCTTCAGCCGCCACCCCCCGTCGTCCTGCTTTCTTCTCGAACCAGACGACCAGCCCCCTCACGTCATCATCTTCCTCAACACAAACGACCCCCCATCTCCCCCTCTAGCAACAACCTAGCTAAACCCTCACCAGCCGCCGCCGCCGCCATCTCCTCCACCCAGCAACCATCGCAACAGTGCTGAATATACCCTACCCCCCTGCGACATTGTCTTCTTCATCTTACCCTTACCCCCGTCGTTCTCTCTTCATGCAGCATCAGCCATGGTTTCTTTCTCAACCATAAAACAACACCCTTAGCTTCTCCTTCTTCGTCCTCACGTCCACCAATGACCACTCTCACGCCAGCCTGAACCAAACAACCATCTCCACCTTTCTCCTTCAACCATAACACACCCGAAACTCCAGTAACAAACCCCCATCTCTGGCGAGCTTCACCCTCACACACACACATAGACGGAACAACACTGTGACCTCCTCGTTCAGTATATCTTTTGGCTGCTTTACTCTTAGATTTGATGATCTTCCTTGGTTTGCTGTTTTCACCTCCACTGTCGTTGTTGCTTCTTCCGTTTGCCATTAGCTATGTCATTTTTGGATATTATTATGAAACTCATCCACAAAGCACACTAAATGGTATAAAGCTGATGCAAATCGCTAGCTCTGTCCGTTGGGTCTATTCAGTTTCGTCGAGGTTCGAGCTTTGGTCCGATAAAGTTTTCGTTCGAATTTCCTGTACGTCGGCTTAGATTGGTCATTCAACGAAAGGTTTCGTTTCTTTATTCTTAATTTCTACTGCTTGCATGACCATTTTAAATTTGTTAATTTGTAAATGTTTTACATTGAAGTGATGTTTTGTTGCACCTCGATTTGTTTGGATCTGTTGGATATGGTCATGAGGGTGACAAATCAGTGCTCATTATTGTTGAAGTGTTTACATGTTTTGATTTCAGTTTTGCATTTCTGTGTAGTTAGCTAGTGTCAATGCTTCATCATTTTAGTTATATTTAACTTGTTTTCCATAAAATGGGTCCATTGAATCACGGTAACTTTGGCTTATTAACTAATTTTGTGTATGCGAGTGTGGGGTCATCAGTTTTGTTTATGAAAATATACAAAATATAGGATACTATTGGGTTGGATAATTTATTCGGGCACAATAATGTGAGGTGACCCAATTTCTTTCACAAATAATTCCATAATTGTGAGACTTTCCACAATATTCTCAAAGCAGTTTAAGAAAATAACTTATGAATAGTCGTAGTTTGCTTTAGTTGAGTACAATCATTTGAAATTAGAATCGAGGTATGCCATTAGTTGAATTTTCCATGGCCCTCGCAGATTTGGAAGTGCGTAGTTGCTTTAGGCGCGTCTTTAATAATTTTACCTTACTAAATTTGGGTGTGCATTTCATACGACCCAAATCCTAATCCCAAAACGTTGAATAAAATGTGTCGAGGATCCGGGTGCATTTCATGTGACGTGATCCAAAACATATTTTAAACGACATTCAATTGCTTAAAAATAATTAAAAGCATTTAAAGGTTAAAATTTGCGCATAAGTTAAATCATGCTATAAATCAGATAAATAAGCCAAATATGACAGTGAGCGACCGTGCTAGAATCACGGATTTCGGGAATGCCTAACACCTTCTCTCGGATTAACAGAATTCCTTATCCGGATTTTTGGTTCGCGGACTGTTAAATAGAGTCAAACCTTTCCTAGATTCGAGATTCAATCGGTGACTTGGGACACCATAAATCTCCCAAGTGGCGACTGTGAATCTCTTAATAAACGAATCCTGTTTCGATTGTCCTTTAATTGGAAAAACTCCCTTTTATTATACCCCTTCCCGTGGTGTAGCTGCCGTTAAAATATGGGCAAATATAGAACTTTGATGGACGACAAGGGTAAACTTGGACGGAAAGTATAATGAGGGATAGGATTGAACAATAAAATAAATTATAGGGATATATCAGGCCCTTTTCCGTATTCACAATGTGCCACGTGTCCCGGCCGTTAAAATAGGGGCAAATATAGAACTTTGATGGACGGCAGGGGTAAACTTGGACGGAAAGTATAACGGGGGACAAGATTGAACAATAAAATAAATTATAGGGATATATCAGGCCCTTTTCCGTATTCACGATGTGCCACGTGTCCCGGCCGTTAAAATAGGGGCAAATATAGAACTTTGATGGACGGCAGGGGTAAACTTGGACGGAAAGTATAACGGGGGACAAGATTGAACAATAAAATAAAATAGAGGGATATATCATGCCCTTTTCCGTTTAAATAAAGGACCCATATTTTTCATCTCATATTTTGTTTAAAAAAAGGGACATTTTAAACGCAAAAATTAACATTAAGGGCAATTTTGGTCCAATAGGTGGAGGGAGGGCAAATTTAAGCTATTTCCAATATGTTCGGAGCATTTCTCACTCAATCATCAATTTGTCAAAGCAAAAAATAAATCTAGCAAATTTATTTTGCAATTAAAAAGAAAAAGCAGAAGAAACCCTAAGCAGTAGTAAAAAATAAAGTGCCATAGTAGCTCACCATTGTAAAATACCATAAACTACCTCAAAATATACTTACAAACACCATATGAATTCACCGTCATCTTTATTTTCACATCGAAGGAGAAGAAGAAGAAGAAGATGAAGAAGAAGAATAAAAAGAAAAAGAAAGAGGAGTAAAGGCCTTGAAGTTATCTAAATAATTGTATTAGTTACAAAAAGTAAAAAAGTTGGGAAAAGTTAAATGTAGACGACCAAATAAAGTAACCAATATAATTTTTACATAAATTTTAAGCGTCACGAAACTCTAAATTGATTGAAGAAAGCCCATAAAGTATTATACGATGAATATTGTCACACCTCCTTTTTTACAAACCTACCCCGAAAGATAATGTATAAGGGAGTTTTTCCAATTAAAGTGACATTATTCGAAATGAGATTATTTATTTATTCAAAGTCGCCACTTGGGATAGGTTTGGCTTTTGGTGTCCCAAGTCACCGTTTTATCTTGAATCCCAAATCGAGGAAATTTCGATTTCCCGAATGGAGTTTGCGAACCAGAAATTCTGAATAAGAAATTCTGTTGACCCGGGGAAGGCGTTAGGCACCCCCGGATCCCGTGGTTCTAGCACGGTTGCTTAAACTATTATAAATGGCTTAATATCTGATTTTTATACATGTCATCCTACGATGCAATTTTAAAATTATTTACCGCTTTTAATTAATTTTAAGAAAATTGAACATCGTTTAAAACATATTTTTGGATCAACGTCACATGAAATACACCCGGATTCGTGCCATATTTTATTCAATATTTTGGGATTTGGATTTGGGTCACATGAAATGCACACCCGAGTTTAAGGAGGTAAAGAACGAGCCTAAAGCGACTAACGCGTTATTAACTTTTCGGGAGGCCATGGAAATTCGCTAAATGACACGTCCATATTTTTAAGTATTTTAAGGTAAGTATTTAAAGAGGGCCACGCAATTTACGAATTTTTTTAGCGCGGCGCACCTCATTTTATTTTAAAGGCCTTCCTAAAGGAACTATTATTTTCTATGAAGTATTGTCTCTAAAGACCTAATTAATTAGCGTTATAAATCAATTATTATTTAAGGTATTTGAAAAAGGTTCAGGCCTCAAAAATTAGGTCCAAATTTAAACAAGGAAAACATCCACTATTGAAGATCCCTTTGTTCAAATCTGCCACCCAAATTGAAGGCCCAAAGCTCATATCTAAATTTAAACCTGTAACCTCAATCAAGGCTCTCGGTGTCTTGTGCCTCGAAATTGGCCCCCGAATAAATTTAGCCAACTTATGAAAAGTTGTCCAAACGTGGGCCTCTACGCAGGCCCAAACGAGAAGGCAGTCCAGCACTGGAACTGGACCATGCACCAGCAAAATCAAGGTCCAAACCAATTGGAACAAGCTGTCAAGCCTTAGCCTACCAGCAAGCCCAAACCAGCGCTGGACTTTACTGGAATTTCAAAGCCACCAAATTTGCTTCAAAAAACTAAATTCAATGATTTGGCAAATAAGGAACAGATTATATCTACTCAAATCAAACACTGCTAATTTTAAATTCAAATGCAGATCAATTCTAATTTTACATTTCAATCATGTCTAAGCTAATGAATTACTGCAAACATTTATAGGATTCAATGATTCAGCTAAATTATTCAACCCTTATAGTAAAAAATCAAATTCAAAAACTTAATAAATGTGGAAATTTTATTTTCTGATTTCAAAACCAAACTTCTGGTATTAACCTGAAATATAGAGCCATTTGCACATTGTTTAAACTTACACTCAACATTCCTGCTGAAACCTAAACTCAAACTTATCATTCAAAGCTATAGGACTAATTTGTTTCAATATTGGTATGTGTACTGTTACGCGGCGCCTTCCTGAGGTTCCTTGGAAGGGCAACGTAAGGCTAAGCAACTGATATCAGTGCAGTTGCTGTCCGCGAACTGAGGTCTCCTCCGTGTGCTAGACTAGATCGTCAGTGCCGCACGGGAAAACCAATGTCAAGAGCAATTGAGAGAACAGAAATGAGAATTGAGAATGAAAGAAAGCTTGATTGCATTAATGAAAGCTATTACAAAAAGCAAGGCGGTGTCGAGGGGGAGAGACACCAGTACAGAGAATTGTTGCTTGCTAGAAAGTTTTGATTGCTTGATCCCCCCTAATAATGCTTAAAAAAAATAATCCAAAGCTACACGACTAGACTTGACTTAAGCTAGGGAAACATAATGGAAGTACTTGAAATAAAACTACTCTATATTTACAATGGAAAGGACTTAGTTTTCTACAAAGCAGAAACAGGTCCGTTGTCAGCAGCAGCGTCTTTGGCATCACGGTCGGCGCGCGCGGCATAGTCTGCGCGCGCAGCATTGTTGGAATCTGCCTGCGGCGGGGCGCTGGCGAGGGATATCAGTGGGGCGACAGAGGCACCTGTGCGCTTGTCACTTGGCGCGGCCAAGACCACGGGGCCGTCCATGGCGCTAGGCATTGAGAGGCTTGCTAGGACGCCACGGGGCGCGCCCAAGGGGTCATGGGGCATGGCTGGAAAGCCGCCCATGACATTCTCCCCCACCTGAGTTGGCGACGTCCTCGGCGCCTTACTGGCAAAATAATCTTCAATGAGGTTCTTGTAGGCTTTGAGGTTTGTCCCCCTCTCCCAAGTATTCTCTTCTGCATCACAGCCCTGCCATTTCACCAAGAATTCTTGGTGATCTTTCCTTGAAGCATGAATCACTCTATCATCAAGGATAGCTTCAACACGCCTTTTCCCGGTTGAATTGGGACCCCGAATACTGGGTATTGTAAGCTGGCTCCTTGACGGATCCTCCGTGTCTTCTCGAAAGGGTTTCAGAAGACTGACATGGAAGACAGGATGAATTTTCCACCAAGCTGGGGTATCCACCCGGTATGCAACTTTCCCAATGCGCCTCTCAATGGACAAGGGTCCAATATATTTTTGCAATAGGCGCGGGTCATGGACTCCCGCAAATAAGTACCGCTTTGGGATCTTGACCATCACCTTGTCTCCTACTTGATATTCAACAAAGCGACGCTTTTGATCAGCATGCCTCTTCATCCGCTTTTGGGCTTTGACAAGATAGCTCCGCACTATCTCCAGGTTCCGCTTCCATTCTTTTGAGAAGCTAGCCGCTCGAGGAGACTTAGCCATGTTTGGTGCATTCACCGTGTGTGGGAGTAGAGGTTGTTGTCCGGTAACAATTTCAAAAGCGCTTTTGTTTGTACTAGAGCTCTTTTGTGAATTGAAACACAGCTGAGCAGCATCTAGAAGCTTCACCCAATTCTTCTGCGATCCGGTTACAAAGTGGCGGAGATATTCCTCCAACATACCATTGAACCGCTCCGTCTGGCCATCAGATTGCGGGTGGAAACTTGAGCTGTGACTCAATTTTGACCCAAGGCACTTGAAAAGTTGGGTCCAGAAGTTGCTGGTGAAGCGTGAGTCACGATCACTAACAATATCTTTGGGTAGACCCCAATATTTGACGACATGAGAGAAGAAGAGTCGAGCTGTCTCTTCTGCTGACATATATTGTGGGGCTGCAATAAAGGTGGCATACTTGGAAAACCGGTCTACCACGACCAAGATAGTTGTGAGATCTCCGACCTTGGGTAATCCGGTGATGAAATCCAGAGAAACACTTTCCCAAGGTCTCTTTGGGACAGCTAGTGGTTCCAAGAGTCCCGCTTGTGTCAAGCGGTCTGACTTGTCCTTCTGGCATACTAGACAAGTCTTCACATACTGAGCGACATCATCGGCCATTTGAGGCTAATAATAAGCACGACGAAGTAGTTCCATGGTGCGTTCTTCACCGGGATGGCCAGCCCACAGAGTATCATGACATTCTGCAAGAAGAGTCCTCCGCCGATCTCCTCCTTTTGGAACATAAAGCCGGTTCCCTTTGACTTTCAGGAAACCATCTTCCACGTAGAACTGGCGAGTCTTTCCCTGTCCTACCAAATCAACCAAATACTGAGCAGCGGAATCTTTTGTGAGTAGATCCTGTATTTGGTCCTTGATGGAGGTGGCTACTTCGCTCCCCCTTAGGGTGGCGAGTAGGCACACCGATGCTAGGTCAGTTCTTCGACTGAGTGCATCAGCAGCATGATTGGTCTTTCCACTGCGGTACTCCAAGTTGAAGTAGAATTCATCTAGTAGTTCCTACCACATGGCCTGTCGACCATTCAGCTTTGGCTGGGTCATGAAATGACTGACCGCTGTGTTGTCTGTCTTGACCACAAACGGGGTTCCCAGCAGATAGTGCCTCCATAGGCGTAAGCAATGTACGACGGCCAATAATTCTTTCTCATGGGTGGCATAGCGCCGCTCTGCATCTTTTCGCTTCCAACTCTCGTATGCTACGGGGTGCCTTTCTTGCATCAAGACTCCACCAAGCGCATAGTCAGATGCATCTGTTTGTACCTCAAAAGGCTTGGCCAAATCAGGGAGAGCCAAGACGGGACTACTAGACATAGCCGCCTTTAATGCGTTGAAGGCCTCCTCTCTCTTTGGTCCCCAATCCCAAGGTGTGACCTTCTTGAGGAGTTCTGTCAATGGCACCGCGATAAGGGAGTAGTTCTTCACAAACCGCCGGTAGAAGTTGCATAGGCCAAGGAACGCCCTCAAGGCATGGACATCCTTTGGCGGCGGCCAGTCTATGATGGCCTGAATCTTCTGTTGGTCCATCTTGATGCGTCCTTCCTCAATGACATGTCCAAGGAAGTCAATTTGCTTATGAGCAAAGGAGCATTTGGACAGCTTGGCATATAGTTCATGCTCCTGTAACCGAGCTAAGACCTTTCGCAAGTGTACTAGGTGTTCTTCCAATGTTTGGATATATACCACAATGTCATCCTAGTATACTACCACAAATTCGTCAATGTACTCTCGGAAGACTTGGTTCATCAGGGTGCAAAATGTTGTCGGAGCATTAGTCAAGCCGAACGGCATGACCAGGAAGTCGTACGACCCATATCTTGTTACACAAGTCCTCTTGTGCTCCTCGCCTTCTGCGATCCGAACTTGCCAATAGCCTGTCTTGAGGTCTATCTTAGTGAACACCGTTGCACCCCCCAGTCTATCAAACAAGTCCGCCATCAAAGGAATAGGGTACTTGTTCTTCACTGTGATTTTGTTTAGAGCTCGATAGTCCACACAGAGTCGCAGGCTGCCATCGTGTTTATTTTGGAATAGAATAGGGGACCCATATGGGGACTTTGAGGGTACAATGATCCTTGTGTCTAGCATTTCCGTCAATTGTCTTCGAAGCTCGATGAGTTCGGGTTGTGACATTCTGTAGGGCGCCCGGGCAGGTGGCTTCGCGCCCGGAACCAACTCAATTTCATGGTCCACAGTGTGCCTAGGCGGGAGCCGCTTTGGCATGTCTTGTGGCATGATATCTTCAAACTCCAGTAGTAACTCCTTCACGGGTTCAGGAATGGCACCCGAGGAGCGTTCTATATCTTCAATGCAGAGGTTGCCAGGAACGTAGGCTCATTCCTTTTGACCCTATTCTTCAGCTGCAAGGCCGAGATATTCTCAACGGCCATCTTCATGGGAAGACACGGGATAATTCAGGGTTTGGCCCCATTAGTTCCCATCATCAGTAGCATGTGTGCAAATGGTACAGGCATGGTGTTGGTTTGCCTTGGGAATTCCTGTCCAACAATCAGCTCAAAGTCGTTTATGATCACCACTCGCAGGTTGAACTTTCCTTCGTAGGGGCCAAGCTTCACCGGTACCTCTTTGGCTATTCCACCTACTGGCTGGGGAGGTGAGTTGATAGCCTTGACACTGCCTTTGCCTTTCCCTACAACCAGTCCAAGGCGCTCCACCTGAGTCGATGCCAAGTAGTTATGGGTAGCACCCGTGTCTATCATAGCCCGGATGGGCTTGCCATTCACCTTCATCTCGACGAACATTAAGGTCCTCGCCTGTTTAGGAGTCGTTTCATTCGCCTTCTTTTTCCCTTTCTTCATGACTGGACGTGGGTCCTTCTTCTTGCGGATACCAGCACTGGTCTCCGCTAATGCCTCAGAGATGGAACCTATAATTGTATTGAAGGCACCTACTGGTTCAGTCTGGTCCGTATCGTCTGAGTCGTCATCCGTCCCATCATCAATAGCTTGATAGGCGTTTATATGTGCATGTGGGCACTCATTGTTCCAATGTGGTCCGCCGCAATGATGGTATCCTGAAGGGGGTTTTCTCCCCTTGTCATTGTTGTTTGAAGCAGCACTGTTGCTGCTGGAGGAAGGAGCTCTAGATTTGTTTGAGTTCCGATCTCCCCCACGTTTGCTTGGACAACCATTGCTAGGTTGGCCCCCTTTGAAACCTGTTTGGGCAGGCGGCTGAGCCCTGTCCCTCCGAGCTTCCATTTGATAGTCCCCAAGACATTCAGCTGCTTGGATTGCCTTGGGAAGGGTATCTACCCTTTGTCTCTGTAGCTCCACGCGGGCATAGGTTTTCAACCCTTCCATGAAAGTGAAGAGTTTGTCCTTGTCCCCCATGTCGCGTATGCTTAGCATGAGTGCGGAGAATTTTCGCACGTAGTCCCGCACTGATTTTGTCTGGCGGAGCTCCCGTAGTTTTCTCCTTGCATTGTATTCAACCTTCTCGGGGAAGAACTGCAGGCGAATAGCTGCCTTCAGTTCTCCCCATGTCTCGAGGGCATCTTCGCCGGCCTTGATGGCTTCGTACTTCACCCGCCACCAAAGCTTAGCATCACCCTGAAGATACATGGCAACAGTCGCTACCTTCTTAGCTTCCTTCAGATCCCCAACAGCATCAAAATACTGTTCGATGTCAAAAATGAAGTTTTCCACTTCCTTGGCATTCCTAGCTCCACTGTATTGCTTTGGCTCAGGAATTTTCAATTTCTTTATCGCGGAAGCGGAATTCACAGCACCTCTAATTTGGTTTCCACCTCCTCGGAGTAGGCCTTGTAAAACAGCATTGACAACATTGAGCTGGTCTGTCAATTTGTCAATAGTTTGTTGCATGGCAGTCACCTTTTCTACCTCTTGTGCCCTATAGGCTAAATCCTCGGTGCGCTCCTGTTGGAGCCCCTCGAATTTCTCAAAAATTTCGGCTGCCTCTGTGGCTGCCGTCTGTCGATCTCCCTCGGAGTCACGACTGATGTTTTCAATGTCAACTTCGACTTGAGTCACCCTGCGGTCCAGGTCATCCAACCTTTGCAGTAGGCTGGTTCTTAGTTCAGGCACCATATCCACAATATACCGCAATGCCTCAATCGTCCCTTCGATAGCCGCAATGCGGTCTCCATAATTCACCATGGTCAGAAATAGTGGTGTAATGTAAATGCGTTCCCTCATCCGATGTCGAGCCTAGGCTCTGATACCAACTGTTATGCGGCGCCTTCCTGAGGTTCCTTGGAAGGGCAACGCAAGGCTAAGCAACTGATGTCAGTGCAGTTGCTGTCCGCCAACTGAGGTCCCCTCCGTGCGCTAGACTAGATCATCAGTGCCGCACGGGAAAACCAATGTCAAGAGCAATTGAGAGAACAGAAATGAGAATTGAGAATGAAAGAAAGCTTGATTGCATTAATGAAAGCTATTACAAAAAGCAAGGCGGTGTCGAGGGGGAGAGACACCAGTACAGAGAATTGTTGCTTGCTAGAAAGTTTTGATTGCTTGATCCCCCCTAATAATACTTAAAAAAATAAACCAAAGTTACATGACTAGACTTTAAAAAGCTGGAGAATCAAAAGGTAAGTGCATGAAATAAAACTACTCTATATTTACAATGGAAAGGACTTAGTTTTCTACAAAGCAGAAACAGGTCCGTTGTCAGCAGCAGCGTCTTTGGCATCACGGTCGGCGCACGCGGCATAGTCTGCACGCGCGGCATTGTTGGAATCTGCCTGCGGCTGGGCGCTGGCGAGGGCTATCAGTGGGGCGACAGAGGCACCTGCGCGCTTGTCACTTGGCGCGGCCAAGACCACGGGGCCGTCCGTGGTGCTAGGCATTGAGAGACTTGCTAGGACGCCACGGGACGCGCCCAAGGGGTCATGGGGCATGGCTGGAAAGCCGCCCATGACAGTACACATGCTCATTCTAGAGTTCATTTTCAGAATAATATCTATACCTGTGATGCATTTACGGAATAATAACGCTAATTCAACAACTATGCTAACATGATATCAGATTTAAAATGCAACTAAGCTATACTAAACGATACTAGATATAGCACTCAAATTATGCTGAAAAGTAGTTCAAATAGTCCAAACAGTCCAGTTTTTATAAATGAAAATTCAATAAAGTCCTGAAACTGTTTGAAATACAGTAATGAAATTCAACAGAGAAACCACGCAGCACTTCATTTTATTTCGAAAACTTGAGAGCTACATGATGTCTACCTGGAAATTGGAACAAAATGAAGGAGAATTGAGGATCAGTTGAGCAGCAACAAACAACAGAAATAAACTCAATTTGAAACCCAGCAAATAATAAGAAATGACCAGGAATGGATTTCAGTTGTGTAGCACCAGTAAAGCAATCAAAACTAAGACCAAATGAGCCCAATTCAATTCGAAATAGCAAAACAGGATCTCTGAAACTTCAAATACCCAAAACACAAGGAAGACTCAAGCTATTTTCACCCTTAGATAAGCTGGAATGTGAATTCAAAACCTGGAACTTAAGATCACTCTAAGAATTTGAATTTGAATTATTTATTTTTTTTTGAATTTTTCTAATTTCTATAAACTCTAGGATTTGAATTTTTGAATTTTTAGAGAGTTTTGGATCTCTCTAGTCTGCTGTAACTTATTTTTTGAATTTTTCAGATCTCAAAACTTCTAAACTAGCCTTGCAAGGCAAGGGGCATGCCTTTTATAGACAAAACTAGGAGTAACTTTCAGATTTTGTTTTTACACCCTAAGTCCCTTCTTAATTTTAAGTTTTAGATAATTAGTCCCTTAGTTTATGACTTATTGGTCAAGTTATACTACCCGCTTCCTAAATTTCAAATTAGAACCCCCTTCTAGAAGGTTCTAGGGGGTTCCAATTCAGTTACTGCAAGATTCTTTTTATTAAACTACATATACTACCCTTGAATTCACCCTAAAATTACTAAACTAGTCAAACTAAACCCCCAACCATGTTAACTGGGTCAAAACTGACCATAGATAGTCAATCAAGGGCTGAAAATATTCAGCTATATCCAAACAATAAAAAAAGCTAAAAATAGAACTAATCAATCTAACTAATCAAAATTGGAATTCAATTCTAATGAACACTGTTACTGAATTAAACAAAATCTTGGAACGAAATTAATCAAGCTACTATCAATTAAAACAAAAATTAAAACTCACACAAAACAATAAAAAAACAAACAGAATGAAGTGAAATAGTATGAACATAGCCATAGCAATTAAAAATTAACACAAGAAACTAAAACTTTGGCAAAGAAAAAGATTAGTAGACGAACAAAGAAAAACAAAACAAAGAACAAAAAGAAAACAAAAAGTGAGCGAACTTACTGATTTCGATTCAATCTTGACTAACTTTGAATCTGGCGGGTCTCTTGGAATTATTTGGACTATAATCGTCCTTAATCATGTATTTTCAATGAGAAAACACATGATTAAGGGCTATTATAGCCCATAACTCAAGTTTCCCCAATTTTGCAAAATTAGGGTTCTAGGCTCGATTTTTTGATCTGAAATTCGAAACGCTGGAGGAATATTTGAGGGAAAATAAATGGGGATTTAGGAAGAGGGAGGTGAGGACGGTCTGGGGTGTAATTTGGAGGTGGCGCCACCGTGTGCGGTGGAGGCGGCGCTAGGGTTTTGGATATTCAACGGATTTGGAGGGGATTTGAGAAAAACTGAGGTTGGATTTGGAACGAGGAGGAGGAGGAGATGTTGTAGTGTATTTTTGGGAGCATTTGGAGACTTGCCGCCGGCGGAGGCGATTTTTGGCCGGCGGGGGACGGTGAGGCTAAGCGGCGTTACGCCGGAGGTTAGAAGGGGTGTGAGACGATGAGAGGGGTAGGGGGCCTTGTTCGGACATGTATATACTTAAGGTGGGGCGCTTTAGGACCTTTAGATCAGATAACCTCGACGGTCCTGATTGAATGAGCCCAAAACAACGCCGTTTTATGATCTGGGGGGCTGGACCGGGTGTTTTAGGTTTGGGCTGTGTTGGACGGGTTTGGGATTTGGGAAGGGGTTCTGATTTGGGATGCTATTTAAATGGCCCAAAACTTGGGTCTTTATTAAGACTGTTATTTTTCTTTTAATTTTTCTCTTCTTTTTTCCATTTTTTATTTTGTTAAATATAAAATTAAAAATAACAAAGACCTGATTTAACTCTAATTTTTCTAAAATTAACTTAATCCTAATTTAAAAGAAAGCTAAGAAAAAAATCGAAAATTAAAAGTAAAAATATGCAAAAGGACTATTTTTGTTATTTTCTCTTATTTTTATGAGGTTAATTAACTAATAGAACTAAAAATAAAAAATGAGATCCTAAGTGCAGATGTGCTATGTTTGGTATTTTTAGGAATTATATCAATTAAAAATGCACACAAAATGCAAACAAACACAAATTATGCAATTAAATCCTAAAAACCAAATAATGAAAGGAAAAATCCTAATTTTATGAATTCTATAGGAATAATTCAAGCGAGGCAAAAAATCACGTGCTTACAGCTGCCCCTCTTTGCTCGAAGACACACAGGGTTTTCGGGCAAAGATAAATGAGCAATTATGAGAGATTTTTGCGTGCTTGGCACTCCATGAGAAGCATTTTTGAAAAACGTCTGACCGAACCTTGCTTCAGAGGTTGCCTACATATCCTTGGCTATAAAGGAATCAGGTCAGTGTAGTTCTGGAAGTTTTGATAGCTGGAACTACCAGGAGCTGTGATTTCACTGCTGCTACTGCTCGCTGACCTCCTTATTACACTAAAAAGGAAAATCAAAGCTAAGCTAGCTTTGCCTATCAATTATGAGTTACAAGATTCCTATCTATAATTCTCTTGAAGCTTGATCTTAAGTCTTAGCTGGTTTTTGCTGTGGACTCCGATCTGAATCTTGATGCTCGCAAGTTGTAGGTCTGGTTTCTTTCTTCAGCATTGTGTCAAAGTGGGACAGGCGAAGCTTGTCACTTCGATCAAGTTTTGAGCAGTCCGCATCTCTGTTCACTTTGACATTTTGAATTCACTTCTTTTGTTATTTTTTTTAGTCTGGATTGAGACTCATCCTCTTGGTCATCTCGAACCCCTATGTCTCGAGGTCAAACCTGCTTTGACATGAAAACAAACAAACGAACGAAATTTTTCTTCCCCAGTTTTCACTAGGAAAATTTCGTGAATCATTTGTGATAAAATCTGAACTCATTTTTTTTTTAATTTTTTAACGACTAGGGAATGGAGGCCCTATTTCTAAAAGGCGCAACTCAGGGATTAGAGCCCTAATATTGGCAAAAAGTAAAAAGCTCGACTCAGGGATCGGAGCCCTAATGTCGGCAAAATGTAAAAACTCAACTTAGGGATTGGAGCCCTAATATTGGCAAAAGGTAAAAATGCTCAACTCAGGGATTGGAGCCCTAATGTTGGCTAAAAGGAAAAATGCTCAACTCAGGAGTTGGAGCCCTAATGTTGGCTAAAGAAAAACGCTCAACTCAGGGATTGGAACCCTAATGTTGGCTAAAGGGAAAACGCTCAACTCAGGGATTGGAGCCCTAATGTTGTCTAAGGGAAAAAGGCTCAACTCAGGGGTTGGAGCCCTAATTTTAGCTAAAAAAAGAAACGCTCAACTCAGGGATTGGAGCCCTAATGTTGGCTAAAGGGAAAAATGCTCAACTAAGGGATTGGAGCCCTAATGTTGGCTAAAGGGAAAATGCTCAACTCAGGGATTGGAGCCTTAATGTTGGCTAAAGGGAAAAATGCTCAACTCAGGGATTGGAGCCCTAATATTGGCTAAGGGAAAAAACAAAAAATGCTCAACTCAGGGGTTGGAGCCCTAATGTTGGCTAAAGTAAAAACGCTCAACTCAGGGATTGGAGCCCTAATGTTGGCGAAAGGTAAAGAGCTGGACTCAGGAATTGGAACCCTAATGTCGGCTAAACTCTCAACTCAAGGATTGGAGCCCTAATGTTGGCTAAAGGTAAAGAGCTCAACTCAGGGATTGGAGCCCTAATGTCGGCTATACGCTCAACTCAGGTTTGGAGCCCTAATGTTGGCTAAAATAAAAAACGCTCAACCCAGGGATTGGAGCCCTAATGTTGGCTAAGGGAAAAATGCTTAACTCAGGGATTGGAGCCCTAATGTTGGTTAAGGGTACCAGGTTGATGTTGGGAATTCTAAACTATCCTTTTTGGGTATTTTCTTCTTTTGTTATGTCTTTTACTCTTTTTTTTCATTTTTGATAAGATGCAGGAAAGGACTTGGAGGAAACTTCCCTTTTGCATTGATTATTTGCTGCAAAGTTGTTTCAGCACTTGCGCGTCTTTTTTCTTTTGGCTATGCCTGCTCTTGCGTGGTTGCCTGGATTGCACCTGTTTCAATTTTCAAACAAATAACAATTGTTAGTTTGAAACGGTGGTTGGTTTTGTGGCCTTGGTTGCTTGATCCTGGCCTGTCTTTTGTCGATACCCTCTGCCGCTTGCTGGTTTTGAAGATTATTCTCTCTTTCAACTGGAGGACTCAACTTTCAGGATTTCAATATGACTTGCCCGCGTGGGGCTCTACCCTTTCACTTTTCTTTACTCTTAGAACCTTTGTCCTTGACTTTCCTTCCTCTTCAATGTCTTTGTTTTGAAAGCATCAACAATCATGGCCAGTCGGGATTGGCTTAATGCATCCGCTGAGGCTGCGCATTTTCTTTAGCTCTTGCCAGGCAAAGCCCTATAAAACTAGTCCTTCCACCTTTTCTTTGTAATAGTTTTGGAAACAGAGTTAAACCAAAAGGGATTCAAGGAAAAAGTAAGCAAAAGAAAGAAGACGATTTTAAAGAAAAGCGTCCGTTTCGAGGGAAAAGAAGGACTTATCTGGGGATGCATGCCGGCTTCAAATGAATATGACATGCTTCTTGGACTGGATGCCCGACCCACACAAAATTTCCCAACATTTTCGTAAACTCATTGATCCATATTTCAAAACCAGGGATTGCAAGGACTCTTTTAGTGGTGATATGTCTTCTTTTCGGCCGAAAGCGCCCTTTGCGGGTTTTCGCCAATCGACCTTTCTCATTTCTCTTCTCACCGTCGGCCGATAGTGCTCTTTATAAGTTTTCACCAAACGGACTCTCTCATTTTCAATTTCTCTGCTCACCATCGCCTTATGATGCACGTAGGTTTTCATCAATAAGACTCTCATTTTATTTCTCTCAATTTGGATTGCATCAGATGTTTTCGATTCCCATGCCTTTGCCAATTGACCGGAAGGACTTGAACCAGGTGTTTGGGTAAAAAGAATCTCTGATCGATTTACAACTTGGAACCATTTGGTGGGCTTATGGCCGAGCCATTATATCATCTGCCCCAGTTTCACTTTTTAGGGAAATTGGGATTTTTGTTTCGGTATGACTGAACCCCAGAGAGAGGCTGCCTACGTATCCTTTCGGAATCAAGTCAGACGTAGTTCAGGAAAATATTTGTTTTTGTTGTTTTTGTTTTGTTTTTTTTTCTTTTCCTTTTCTTTTCATCATTTTTCCTTTTTCTATTTTTCTTTTCTTTTTATTTCTTCTCTTTTTTTTCTTTTCATTTTTTTTCGATAGTACTTCCGGGTTCAAAAGAGGGTAGTCAAAGAAGAGTAACTGGCTCAAAGTGGCTAGCAAAGGGTTGAAAGTTTTTAGGTAGCGGGAATGAAAGCCTTCGTCATCTCAACTGCACAAAGTCATCCTCGCCAAAAGTCTAGACATAGTACCTTTTTGCTGCGTCCGCATTGACTGCTGCTTCGGGATCATTTCCTTCGATGTATCCCAGATACAATGCTCCTCTCGGCAGTATCTTTCGGATGATGTATGGACCTTTACAATTAGGAGCAAACTTGCCTTTTGCTTCCTGGTGATGAGGAAGAATGCGTCTTAACACGAGTTGTCCCACTTCAAAATTCCTGGGACGCACTTTCTTGTTATAAGTGCGGGCCATTCTTTATTGGTACAACTGTCCGTGACAAACCGTGACCATCCGTTTTTCATCAATTAAAGACAGCTGTTCCAGCCGAGTCTTGACCCATTCACTATCCTCAATCTATGCTTCAACGATTATCCTGAGCGAAGGGATTTCTACCTCTGCGGGTATAACAACCTTAGTTCCATAAACCAATAAGTATGGGGTTGCTCCTACCGAAGTATGCATCATGGTGCGATATCCCAGTAGTACAAAAGGCAGTTTTTCATGCCATTGTCTAGAGCTCTGAATCATCTTTCTCAAAATCTTCTTGATGTTCTTGTTAGCTGCTTCAACAACACCATTGGGTTTGGGCCGATAGGGAGTAGAGTTTCTATGCGTTATTTTGAATTGTTCGCATACCTCTTCCATCAAGCGACTATTCAGGTTTGTAGCATTGTCTATGATGATAGTTGCAGGAATGCCGAAACGACAGATAAGATTAGAGTGCACAAAGTCTACCACAGCTTTCATGGTGACTAATTTAAGAGTGATGGCTTCAACTCACTTCGTGAAGTAGTCAATGGCAACCAATATGAATCTATGTCCATTTGAGGCCTTTGGCTCGATCGGCCCAATGACGTCCATACCCCAGGCAATAAATGGCCAAGGTGCTGACATGGTATGCAGTTCTGTTGGAGGTGCATGAATCAGATCACCATGCACCTAACACTGATGGCATTTCCGGACAAAAATGAAGCAGTCCTTTTCCATGGTTATCCAGTAATACCTTGCTCGAAGGATTTTCTTTGCCAAAACATACCCATTCATGTGAGGTCCGCACACTCCCGCGTGCACTTCATGCATAATTCTTCCAGCTTCCTCGGCGTCAACACATCTTAACAAGTTGAGATCCGTGGTCCTTTTGTACAAGACATCGCCACTTAAGAAGAAACCACTCGCATGCCGTCAAATGGTTCTCTTTTGATCTCCAGTGGCTTGCTCGGGGTATTCCTATGTCTTCAGAAACCTTTTGATGTCATGATACCATGGCTGGGTTATTGGTTCTGCCTCAACCGTGTTACAATAACCATGCTTTTCCTTAACTTAGATCTCCAGGGGATCAATATGGGCCCTGCCTGGGTAAAGTAGCATCGAGGCCAGAGTGGCAAGTGCATCAGCTAGTTCATTGTGACATCGAGGGATGTACCTGAATTCTATCGACATGAACCGCTTGCTGAGATCCTCCACATGTTGCCGATAGGGAATAAGCTTAACATCTCGGGTCTCCCACTCTCCCTGGGCTTGCCGGATAATTAAATTGGAATCCCCCATAATTAATAACTCTTCAACGTCTTGATAAATCGCCATATTTATGCCCATGATGCAGGCTTCATACTCAGCCGTATTATTTGTGCAGAAAAATTGTAGCCTGGCTGTGGCCGGATAGTGCTGACCAGTGGGTGAAATCAAGATTGCCCCAATTCCCACACCTTTGGCGTTTACCGCTCGAAAAACATTTTCCAAGCATGGGTATCTTCAAAGATTGCTTCTATTGAATTTACCTCTTCATATGGGAAGTAAGTGCTCAACGGTTGGTATTCCTCATCAACCAGATTTTCAGCCAAATGATCTACCAACGCCTGGGCTTTCATCGCCGTGCGAGTGACATAGACTATGTCAAATTCAATGAGCAGAATCTGCCACTTTGCTAACCTCCCTGTGGGCATCGGTTTTTGGAATATGTATTTCAAAGGATCCAACCTGGTTATGAGGTAGGTAGTGTGAGCTTGAAGATAATGTCTCAGCTTCTGAGCCACCCAGGTCAAAGCACAACAAGTTCTCTCCAACATAGTATATTTAACTTCATAACTGGTGAACTTCTTACTCAAGTAGTAGATCGCCTGCTCTTTCTTCCCAGTTACATCGTGTTGCCCGAGGACACAACCAAAAGAATTCTCTAAGACCGTCAGATACAAGAAAATATGTCTCCCTGGCTCCAGTGGGACCAAGACTGGCGGATTTGACAAATATTCTTTGATCTTGTCGAAGGCTTCTTGACATTCATCCGTCCACTTGACTGCTGCATCTTTCTTCAATAACTTGAATATAGGCTCACACGTGGATGTCAGTTGAGCAATGAACTGGCTGATGTAGTTTAATCTACCCAACAAGCTCATCATATCCTTCTTAGTTCTTGGAGGAGGCAAGTCCCGAATAGACTTTATCTTTGTTGGGTCTAGCTCAATACCTCTCCTACTGACTATAAAGCCCAAAAGTTTACCCGATGGGACCCCAAATGCACATTTAGCTGGGTTCAGCTTCAAATCATATTTGCCTAATTGCTCAAAGAATTTTCTCAAATCTCGAACGTGATCATCCTAAGTTCGGGACTTGATGATTACATCATCCATATATACCTCTATCTACTGATGCATTATATCATGGAAGATGGCAGTCATGGCCCTCATATAGGTTGCTCCAGCATTCTTCAGACCAATGTAATGACTCTATAGCAATATGTACCCCAGGGTGTGGTGAAAGCTGTTTTCTCTGCGTCTTCTTCATCCATCAACACCTGGTGATACCTGCGTAACAATCCACGAAGGACTGTATCTCATGCTTGGCGCAGTTATCAACAAGGATGTGGATGTTGGACAAAGGGAAATTGTCCTTGGGACTTGCCCTATTTAAATCTCTATAATCCACACACACCCGGGTCTTCCCATCTTTCTTTGGAACTGGGACTACATTAGCCAGCCATGTCATGTACCGGACCACTCGAATTACCCCTGATTTCAACTGTTTCGTGATTTCTTCTTTGATCTTATCAGTGATGTCAGTTTTAAACTTTCTATGCTTTTGCTGGATCGGAGGGAAATTGGGGTAAGTTGGCAACTTATGAACCACTAGATCAACACTCAACCCTGGCATATCGTCATACGACCAAGCAAACACATCTTTAAACTCAAACATGAGCTGGATTATTGCATCTCGAGTTTTCTCATCTATGTGAATGCTTATTTTGGTTTCCCGAATTTCTTCAGAAGTTCCCAAGTTAACCGGCTCAGTATCATTCAAGTTTGGCTTAGGTTTATTCTCAAATTGTTCCAATTCTCGATTTATTTCCCTAAAGGCCTCTTCTTCGTCATATTCCGGTTCTTGGTCCATTATTTCACAATTAGACAGCGTGTTTGGATCTGGGCATGAAGTCCACAAGCATGTCATGTTATTTAAAGCCGCATTATTATAACTGAAAAGAAGAAATAAAAGAGAAAAATAACAAAAATCAGAAAGAATAAAGAGAATGAATGATGAAATATTGATTTCTTTTCTTGGAATTGGGAAGATAACAGGGTTTACATTGGAAAATTTAAAGACAAGAAACTAAAAGAAACATCCGAGTTACACCCTAGAATAACTCGGGATGCAGAAAAAGTAGCAGGGCAGGTCTATCGGGACTCCCGCCTGATCGAAAATGGCGTAGCCTTCCAATTTTGAAGCTTGGCGCTTGGTCCCATGTATAAACCTCAGCGGTGCTAGTGCCCTCTCCCGGCTGAACCATGTGGTTTTGTAGAGTACTTTTCTCATTGCCCCACATATTTCCTCAATTTCTTCAGCCGTGAAAACCTCATCATCTTCCTCTTCAATGTACTTCGGCTTGACAAAGGTTTCATACAAATGTGGCAGTGGTTGTGGCAGGACCCATCCCTCATTCTTTCTTTTATCTGCCCACTTTATATCATCTGGGGTAGGGTGGAAACCTATCCCGAAGAACATTTCGGTTGTAGGTAGAGTCACTAGCTCAGATATTCCTTGTAGAGCTTTTCCAAGGCCTTTCCCAGGCTTGAAACCATGTCTGATCATTTCCTTGGCCACCATAATCGAGGATTTAGATAGGAAGGGTTGAGGTCAAGGAGTTCCTTCTTCATGTTTATCCGCCACCACAACTTCGAATGCTTGGTAGACTATGTGTTCACTACCTTCCCTCTCTTCTAGGCATGGGACAGATGGGTCCTCATAGATTGACTGTTCATCTTCTCCATGAACCATAATTTTCTGATCCTCATATTCAAATTTCACCATTTGGTGAAGGGTAGAAGGTACAGCTCCTGCGGCATGGATCCAAGGCCTTCCCAGAAGAAAATTATAGGACGTATCCATGTCCAGCACTTGGAAAGTCACCTCGAAGTCCACCGGTCCAATAGTCAAGATTAGGTCAATTTCTCCAATGGTATCTCTTTTGATGTCGCCAAAGGCTCTCACACAAACATTGTTGGGACGAATCCTTCCAGTCCCAATTTCCATATGCTGAAGTGTGGAGAGTGGGAAAATGTCTACCCCCGAACCTCCCTCTACCATGACTCGCTTTACATAATATCCCTCACATTTGATAGTTAAGTGCAAGGCTTTGTTGTGAGCAGCTCCTTCTGGAGGCAGGTCATTTTTGCTGAATGAAATATGATTGACAGCAAAGAACCTTTCCACCATCCTTTCTAGTTGTTCCACCGAGATTTCAACTGCCACGTATGCCTCATTCAGAGTTTTCATTAAAACCTTTTTATGCTCAGGGGATTTCATCAGCAATTACAGCAAGGACACTTGTTCAGGACATTTTCGTAACTGATCGACCACCTCATAGTCGGCCATCTTCATCTTCTGAAAGAAAGCTTCTGCTTCCTCAGCACTCACAGGTTTCTTAGGTGGGAAACGCCTTCCAGTGGCATTATTTACCTCTTCTATGTTTGAGTATTTTTCAATAGGGGTATCTCCTGGAAGCTCTCCCAAAATATCTTTTCCTTTATATGTAACCACCATCTGATGATAATTCCACGGCACTACAGCAGGGTTCGTCATAGGCTTCTGTGGTACGCGTTCAATAACCACTGTCACACCTCCTTTTTGCTATACCCTGGAAGGGGTATACTAAAGGGAGTTTTTCCAATTAAAGGACAATAGAAATGGGATTATATTATTAAAAGATTCAGAGTCGCCACTTGAGATAATTTATGGTGTCCTAAGTCACCGGTTCAAATCCCGAGTCGAGGAAACGATTGACTCTGTAGTACAATCCGCAAATACAGAAATCCGGGTAAGGAATTCTATTAACCTGGGAGAAGGTGTTAGGAATTCCCAAGTTTCGTGGTTCTAGCACGGTCGCTCAAATATGTCGTGGACCACTTTTATTTAATTATTCTTTTGGAAAAAATTCAACGTTATCTAAAACATGTCTTGAACCACGTCACATAAATGCACCAGCGGTCCACGACATATTTTATCTAACATTGTTGATATTTGGATTTGGGTCACATAAATGCTCACCCGAGTTTAAGAAATTAATTTTTAAATAGCGCGTCTAAAGCAACTATGGTCTTTCAAGTTTGCGAGGGCTATGAAAAATTCAACTGATGGCACACCCCGATTTAAAGAGTTCATATTAATTATCCGAGGGCCATGAGTTATCTAATTTTTTGCACTATGGCACACCTCACTTAAGTAAATAATTATCTTAAAACAAACACATTTTGGAACTATTATTTGTATAACCACTCAAGTTACGCCGGATCTTCACGCATAACGTCAAGTCCAATCCTAAACATAAAAATTAGTATGGACTATATCCTCCTCATTATCACTGTAAACTATCAAACAAATCAACTAGAAAAGAAAACAAAAATATTATAATCTAAATGTATAGTTTATTACACGGATACTTCTACAGTAACTACAATCCAATTCCTTGACTCAAATTTCTTTCTTTAATCTAATTAAATCAACCCAGCAAATTAGGTAACAAACTTTAAACGAAAATTTACATTTAGATTCTTAAAAAGATAATAACCTAAGCACATGAGAGCACTTTTCTGATTTATCAAGAAAGCAATCAATTAAGAAATTCAACAAACAGTAATATCCCACATTTATTGACATAAATTTCACAACTGAAGGCATGTATAATAAGCATAGTAACATAATAAAATGAGAGTGTAAGAAATGAACCTTTTTTCAAGCTTTATGAATATATCAAAAGGAACCGGTTGGCTTACAAAGAAGATGAGAAAAATATACCGACACGATTGAATGCAAATGGCATCGTCGGACTACGCCGGTAACCCAAAACAGAATCAACCTCGGCTCGAATGAAACTCCATATCGCCACTAATGAACGTCTTATGAAGATGGATTTAAGCCAACTCAAATGGAACCCCAAACTTGAACCTCCGGATTGACTTCGACGAAAAACTTTTCTAACTCGAACGAATCTGCTCGGAGTTCTTAAGGCATGTTTTTTGGCCAGTTGTATGTGTGTGTGACTGTTACAAGTTAAAGAGAGCAAGGTGAGTATGAGGTCTGTTTCATCGATGCTAATGGTTCATGCTTCAATATGTTGACTCGTTCAGTAGGTGTGCGTGTGTTTCTGATGAGTTTAGGGGTGAATGTTGGTTCTGTTGTGGGCGAATATGAGTCCGACGCTAGTAGCCGGTGGAGCAAGGTGGACTAACGGCTGCTATGGAGATGGAGCTAGGTTTTTGATGTGTTCATGAAGAGGAAGAAACAACCATAGGTGTTGCGACGCTGCTGATACATTTTGTTCTTGCTACTGGCAGCGTCGATGGGGCTGTGGGAGGTGCTTTTCGTCGAGGTGGTTGAGTGTTAAAGACGACTGGTCGTGGGTGCTGTCAAGGTTGGGTGGGCGGCTGTTTTTTGGGCTCTCTAGGGTTAGGTCTTGTGAGGAAGATGAAGGTTCTCCTAGGTTTTGTTCTATGTAACGAGGAAGTTTGCAACCATGTCTTTCTAGTTGTATTCTTCAGGTTTTTTGTGTAATGTCCAGGTTCTATATGGTGAAGAAGAAGTGCTGATCTTTTTTTTTTTTTGTGAAGAATGTCCCCTATTCATAAATGTTCTTTCCTATTCACAAATGCCCCTTCCTATTCATAAATGACCCTTCCTATTCACAAATGCCCCTTCCCCATTTTATTAATCTACATTCAAACCCTTTTTAGTGCACTCTTAACCCCACCACTCTAGAAGTGCTCTCCCCATTATATAAGTGTAGTGAGGAGATGTTTGAAATTGACGTGGGGTCTAATAAGATCCAAAAATTAGGCCTAATAATGGGTTGCTTGAGCCCAAATTTTATTCTTTCCCCGTGAACGAGACTAAAAAAACTATCTTATTTATTAATTAATTTTACTTAAGTAAAATAACTATTAAAATAAGACTGACCGTTATAATAAAACTATTTTTGGTATTTTTCAAGATTAAGAATGACTACAAAATATTAATAAATTTTTTATTTATTTATTTATTTTTTAATTTTCATTTTCTTGTAACAAAATATAGTAAAAGAGTAAAATTAGTTGAAATAGCTGTATTAGGCCTAAATTAAATATTTACGTGCTAAAATATGAAATTTCGGGGAAGGTCAAAAATCACATGTCTACAGCTGCCCCTCTTTGACTGGAAACGCGAAGAGTTTTTCAGAGAAAGAACGACTAGACAGGTTTTTTGACCCGACCCTTATTTGGGAGAGATGTCTTGCATTGGATTAACTGGAGCTTAGGACTAAAACTTAGAAAAGGGGAATGTGACCGAGACCTGGTATCTGAGCTGCCTACATATCCTTGGCTATAAAGGAATCAGGCCATGTGTAGTTCAGAGGTGAGTCAGATGATGGAGTATACCGAAGTGGAGAGCCGGTCGAGGTGCCGTTCCACCGAGGTTCCCGTCCGCGGTCCTGATGTTACATCCAAATAATAAAAAAAAAAGACTAACTAAGCAAGCCAACTATGAGTTACAAGATTTCTATCTATAAGTCTTCTGAAGCTAGATATTGAGTCTTGAATGGTTCTTCATGCAGACTTTGAATTTGAACCTTGATGCTTGCTATTTGTAGATGCTAGTTCATTCTTATTCAACTTTTCGGATCAAAACCGGAGATGCAGTGCGTGTGACCTCAACCATGTCTTGAGCAGCTCACATATTTCATAAACTTATGCATTTGGATTCACTTCTTGCCTTTCTTTATTAATTTATTTTTTAATTCTAGATTGTAACTAACTTGTGTTGATCACCTCGGACTCGCATTCTTGTCGCGGGCTTCTTTTGTTGCAGACTTGAATTGTACTTTGAGATGTTTTCCCTTGCCTCATGTGGGCTCCTGACTGCTGCACTTGAATGTATTTCTCTGTTCTTCAGGCGGGCTCCTGACTGCTAAAACTCGAATGTATTCCTCTATTCTCCAGGCGGGCTCCTGACTTCAACAAACAAATACAACGAAAAACCTTCCTTGCCCCAGTTTGGCGGTTGGGCATCACAATACCGGATTATTAATAAGAGTTTGAAAACTAAAACTTGAATTCTAATACCTCTGTTCTTCAGGCGGGCTCCTGACTGCTAAAACTTGAAATGTACTCCTTTGTTCTCCAGGCGGGCTCCTAACTGATAAAACTTGAAATGTATTCTTCTGTTCTCCAGGCAGGCTCATGACTGCTAAAACTTGAAATGTATTACTCTGTTATACGGGCGGGCTCCCGACTTCAAAACTTGAATGTATTCCTCTGTTCTCACGCGGGCTCCTGACTACAACAAAATGGACGAAACAAAGAAACTTTTCTGTCCCAGTTTGGTTATTGGGTATCATATTACCAGATATTAATAAAAATTTGAAATTTGAAAATTTGAATTGTACTCCCTCTGTTCTTCAGGCGGGGTCCTGACTGTCTGGTTCTTGCCTTTTCTTACGGTGGGTTTCTCCGACATAAACGACATTGCCTGCCCTTGTTTCAATCAAATAAAAATCTTGTCAGTTTAAAATATGTTGATTGGTTTTGATACTCTTGCTGGGGATGGTTTTCCCCTTCTCCTTTCCATACTCTATTTTGTCTGACTGCTTTACACCTGGTCGAGAATTTCCGACCTTCCGACTTCTTCCTTATCCACAAATTTCCAACTGTTGTTTCCCACTTCTTGCTTTCTTATGTGGAACTTTCCAACTGTTGCCTTCCCCTTTTTGTTATCTTAGGAGAAATATTCATAAGACTAAGATTTCGATCCTAGGAGAAAATTCATTAGACTAGGTCCATTTTTGTTATCTTAGAAGAAAGATTCATCAGACTAAGATTTCGATCCTAGGAGATAATTCATCAGACTAGGTCCATTTTTGTTATCTTAGGAGAAAGATTCATCAGACTAGGTCTTTTCTAACTTAGGAGAAAGATTCATCAGACTAAGATTTCGATCCTAGGAGAAAATTCATCAGACTAGGTCCATTTTTGTTATCTTAGGAGAAAGATTCATCACACTAAGATTTCGATCCTAGGAGAAAATTCGTCAGACTAGATCTTTTCTATCTTAGGAGAAAAACTCATCAGACTAAGATGTTATTGGGAGGAAAATCCATCGGACTAGGACTTTTTATCCTAGGAGGAAAAAATGTGAAGATCAATGGCAAATTTTTATGCATAATAGCAAGACAAATAAAGGCAAAGATTTGAGAAACTTCCCTTTGTCGGCTCTTCATCTCTTTTTTTTCCTTCTTTTTCTTTGTTTTTTTTCTTTCTCTTTTTCTCTTTTTTTTTTGAACCACTTTCTTAGCATGCTTTGTTCCAACTGCATACAAAGAAAAATTTGTCAGTTTTGAAAATGGTGGTCGGTTTGTAGCCTTGAGTCTTGGGCGGCTTAGCTTCTGCTCAATCAGCTTGAGTCGGTCTCCAAAGACTTTTGTTTTGCACCAACTCTGATTGTTTTACACCAGTACCATTTGTATTTGTAGCTCAAACAGCCTTATCCCAATTGGATATCTTTGTCAGAGAGAATCATTAGTTATCTGTGCTTGCGCCAAATAGGCTGATAAGAGTGTTTTGGGGGAGCCTTTGCATGAATCCTCAAGGCATGCTGACAGTAACAACCGAATGTGCTGGCCAAATTTATTTTGTGCAACTGAAAAGTTGGTAGCAGATTTTGAAATCTTTTCTTGCTTGTTTTGAGAAGGATTGACTCAGAGTGAAGGACACAATGACGCAAAGAAACAAAATATTAACAAGAAATGCCCCTGCCGGAAGGATAGAAGGAAGAGTTTTTTTTTTCAATAACTAGCCTTAATGGTCATGAAATGCATTTTGGACTCAACGACCTGATCTATCAAACTAATCCAATCTTCCTTTTTGCCATTCTTATGAGATTTGAAGTAGGGCTTGTTAGTGCCAATTCTTTGTATCAGCTTCTCGACTCACTTTCGACTAGTGGTGCCCCGGGGGTTTTCACCAACAAGTCTCTCTCATTTATTCATCTCTGCTTAGCGTCATCTTACAGTGCCCATGAGGGTTTTCACTAATAAGACTCTCTTATTTTTCTTTTCTTTTTTTTTTCTCTTGTTTTTCTTTTTGTTTCCCTTTCTTTTTTTGCGAGCAACTTGACAGTGTTCTATGTCGCGTGACAACCGTTGCTCATTGCCTGCTTTTTTTTTTGGCATTCTTGAAGGTTGATCATGAGGTCTTTATTTGGAAGGTTTTTGGATATGGGTAGGAAGAAAGGGTCGGCATGACGACTCAAAGTGAGGGGTTGTAGACTTACAACTTTTGGAATCGACTCTTTCAAAAGTGATATAAACTTTTTTTTACCCAGTTTCAAATACTAGGGATTTTTTTGGATTTTTCTGAATTCTTATTTGGTTGGACCGAACCGTGAGGCTGCCTACGTATCCTTTTTAAGAAATCAGGTCTAATGTATTTCAAACATCTGACCTAACTCTTCTTTTTCATCTTTCTATCATTTTTCTTTACTTTTTTTTCCTCCTCTTTTTGTTTGCCCCAACTTCTATTTTTAAGGGCGTGGACCTTTGACAATTCTTTTATTCTTCCTCCTCGTTTTTTTTTACTTAAACTTTCTAAGAATTGCCCCAGTTTGTACTCTTGGGACATGAAATTTTTTTTTTGACTCTTGACTCTAAACTTGATTCCAAAAGAGGGTGGTCAAAGAGCATAACACATGCTCGAAGGGGTGACAAAGGGTATAAAGTGTTTGGGTAGCAGAAAAAGAGCCTCCCAACCTCGAGAACGCCAAACATATTATCCTTTTGCAATCACAACATTGAGGAACATGCATGTCTTCTTGGTGTGTCGTGGTCACAAGACACTTTCCATCCATTAACGTCAAACCTTCCAACAATCTTCAATTGGTTCTTCCTCAAGCCCGATCTTCACAATGATTCGAAGGTGACTTTTACTTGACCTTAATTCCCAAGTATTTCAACTCTTTATTCATCATAAAAATGCTTCTTCTTTTTTTCGGTATCCAATTCGAGATTAAATCAGTTTCTAGGATTTGGCCAAAATTTCCGCATGCATGTCATGTTATTAGAACTAGTGCGAAAAGAATTAAGAACAAAATGACACAAAAGGACAAATTGAATTTTATTGAATAAGGATGGAAGGGTTTGACAACTAAACAAGCAACCTAAGATCTGAGTTACAAACCTAAAATAACATGGATAATGAGAATAGCAACAAAATAGACAAACGTGACGCATACAAACAGAATAGAAAGATATAAGGGTTAGACTCATTAAAGCAAATAAAATCTGGATCACAACCCTGAAATAACCCAGATAACAGAAAGAACATCAAAATAAGCTACCAATATTCCTTCTTAAGTGAAGAGGGAATGACTTTTCAATTGATAAGCCTGGCATTTAGCCACAAATTTGCTTATCAGAATCACCATGCCTTCTCCAATTTCAATCGGCAAATTCCCGAGTGGATTCTCATACCCCATGTCACCAGGCATCATCCCCACAAAGTGTGCATCATCATGTGCACGTAAAGGATTCAGCGTGATATTCTGGGTGTCACTATCTTGAATCACAATCAAATTTTCCTGGATCATCCTTTCTATTTCTCTTTTCAAATCACAACAACTTTCCACATTGTGCCCCTGGGCATTGGAATGGTATTCACACCTTTTAGACGGGCCAAAGCTTCTTGCACGTGGGTCCACATAATTTGGAGGAATGGGTGCAATCATGTCATGTTGTTTTAACTTCTCAAATAAGCTTGCATAGGGCTCTCCTATTGGTCTAAAATTATCTTTCAACTTTTGTTCCCTTCTATACCCCTGGCTTGGATGTGGGTTATAAGGTACTTGAAAATTTTGATGAGGCTGGTGGAGATTTTGTGATGCTCGTGTTCGCTTTCTTGAGTGATTTGATGGCTGGACAACATACTGGAGTGGATCAACAGCGTATGGTGGGTTCTGAGGTGGATAGTAATGCTCAGGGGAGTCATGGGAAACCTGATGAGGCTGCGCATACCTTCGAGGTGTTCTCCTGGGACCTCTTCTCGACCCTGATGTCATCATGATTTTTTCATCCATCTCATTCGTGTTACTAGATTCAATTTGGATAGCCTGAGTTGCAGCTTTGAGAGCTGTGTGACTTATAATTCTGCCTGTCTTAAGGCCATTCTCTACCATTTCTCCCATTTTGATTGCTTCCAAGAAGGATTTACCAACTGCGGACATCATGTTTTTAAAGTCATCCGACTCTTGAGCCTGAAGGAAGACAGTGATTAACTCGTGGTCATCCATGGGTGGCTTAGCTCGAGCTGCTTGCTCTCTCCATTTAATGGCATATTCCCTGAAACTTTCACTTGGTTTCTTCTTCAGGTTTGAAAGGGAATTGTGGTACGGGGAAATGTCAATGTTGTATTGGAACTGTTTGACAAAGTCCTATGCCATGTCATTCTAGACGTACCAGCGAGATGTGTCTTGATCCAAAAACCATTCAGATGCTACTCCCGTAAGGCTTTTCCCAAAATAAGCTATTAGTAATTCTTCATTTCTTCCCACACCTCTTAGTTGATTGCAATACCTTTTCAAGTGGGCTATGGGGTCTTCATGTCCATCGTACTTTTCAAATTTAGGAATCTTGAAACCAGGCGGCAAGTGGACATCGTGGATCGTACATAGATCTTTGAAGGCAACACTCTTTTGACCTGCCAACCCTTACATGTTTTTCAACCGTTGTTCTAAGCTTTTCACTCTTTGGGTTATTTCCTCATGTACCATCTTTCGGGCAGGCTTCTCAATGTTTGCAGGAAGATCAAACGAGTATGAGTGGTGCTCTTGTTGTGTAGCAAATTGTGATTCATGACGGGGCTCTCCTTGACCATTGGCCCATGCTTGACACATTTTCTGTTTCAGTATTCTATTTTTCTCAACCACGATAGACTCTAGTTGAACCCTCTCACCCTGAGTCTCTTGAGCACTTGTAATAGCTTCGATGTCAGTTATCATTTTTCCTCGGATCTTGTGCTGTCCGCTTGCCACAAACCGACCACCTCAACTTTCTTCACAATTCAAAACATAACATGTTAGAATGGACTCAGTCAGTCCTTATTATTATCAATATTTTTCACTTTTCTTTTTTTTTTCATTCTTCTTTTCCATGATTGATCGAACCTGATGTGGGTTGCCAACATATTTTTTTTCTGGATTTCGAATCTTCTTTTTTTTCACTTCTTTTTTCAAAAGAAAGATTTATAAAGAAGAAAGAAAATATTTTCTGAATTTTTATTTTTCTTCAGTATTCTTGCAAAGAAAGCCTTCTAAAGGAGAAATATATATATATATATATATATATATATATATATTTTTTTTTTTTTTTTAATTTCGACTTTTGTTTATATATTTTTTTGGAATTTTGATAGAAAAACTTCAAAAGAAGAAAGAAAATATTTTTTTTAATTTTTGGACTTTTATTTTTAATTCATGAAAGAAATATTTCTAAAAAAAAGAAAATATTTTTTGAATTTCGAATTTTCTTTTCAATTTTTGAAAGAAGAATGAAAATATTTTTGGATCTTTTGATTTTCTATTTTTTTCGAAATTTTGAAAGAAAAACTTTTAAAGAAGAAAGAAAAATATTTTTTGGATTTTTGATTTTTTTTTAAAATTTTGAAAGAAATACTTCTAAAGAAAAGAGAAAATATTTTTGAATCTTGAATTTTCTTTTGAATTTTCGAAAGAAGAATGATTTTTGTTTTTTGGATTTTGAGAAAAATTAGAAGAAAATATTTTTGTATTTTTTAAAACTTTAGGGTCGAAAAGAAAGACTTTCTAAATAAGGAAGTAAAGGAAAAATATTTTTAGATTTTTGAAAATGGTGGGCCGAAACCGATGAGGTTTTCCTACGTATCTCAAATCCAGTGAGAATCAAACTTACGTAGTTCTGCTAGATTTGACGGAACACGGGAAACATGGCACTTGAAAATTTTGGCTCATTGAAATGACTTCTCTTTTTTTCTTTTTTTTTCAGAATTCCGGGAGAGTTTCATAATATTCTAAATACCTACCTCTCATTCTTTTCTTTTTTTTATTTATTTTCTTCGTCTATTCTAGAGGCCAGTCAACATGCAAGCCTGAACAGACAGATATGCAAGTAGCACGTAAGATGCATCAGGATGGTCTTTTTAATTTAGGTAAACCTGTCCTAGACAGACCCAACCCCTGTGTTGAGCCTCAAAGTCAAATGCACATGATGCAAACAAACGTTCCTACTAGGGATCCGGCATGAGGCTGAGTTATTCTAGGTTCAAAACCTGGGTATTTATTCTAGAATGTGTACCCGAGCGGACAACTCGAGTCGAGGAGGAGGCTAAGTACCGAGGACCCGAAAGATCATCCGGCTTAGTAACTTGTCCGAGCCTCTTTCTTATTTCAAGGTATGACACTAACAGAATAGAGAGTCTCGACCAGCGAGCACATCCCCAAAGATAAGAAGAGAAGGATTTCGTAACAGTTTATATGTACAGTTCAAATAATATCAAAGCAGTAAAAGCATCATTTTGAACATTAAACCCAACATGTAAAAATATCAGATAATAAACAAAGCCAAATACAATAATTATTCTAAGCTCGAATTCTTGAACCCTGAACTAAAAGTTCTGGGTTCATGTCCCCAGCGGAGTCACCAGAGCTGTCACACCTCCTTTTTCCTACATCCCGGAAGGGATATACTAAAGGGAGTTTTTCCAAATTAAAGGATAATCGAAACGAGATTATATTATTAAAAGATTCAGAGTCGCCACTTGAGATAATTTATGGTGTCCCAAGTCACCGGTTCAAATTCCGAGTCGAGGAAACGATTGACTCTGTATTACAGTCCGCGAACATAGAAGTCCGGGTAAGGAATTCTGTTAACCCGAGAGAAGGTGTTAGGCATTCCCAAGTTCCATGGTTCTAGCACGGTCGCTCAACTGTTATACTTGGCTTGATATCTAATTTTAATACATGTTTTAGCCTATGGTACAATTTTAACTTTATAACACCTTTTATTTAATTATTCTTAGGAAAACAATTCAACGTCATCTAAAATATGTCTTGAACCACGTCACATAAATGCACCAGCGGTCCACAATATATTTTATCTAACATTGTTGATATTTGGATTTGGGTCACATAAATGCGCATCCGAGTTTAAGAAATTAATTTTTAAATAGCGCGTCTAAAGCAACTACGCTCTTTCAAGTTTGCGAGGGCCATGGAAAATTCAACTAATGGTACACCCCGATTTAAAGAGTTCATATTAATTATCCGAGGGTCATGAGTTATCTAATTTTTTGCACTATTGGCACACCTCACTTAAGTAAATAATTATCTTAAAACAAACACAATTTGGAACTATTATTTGTATAATCACTCAAGTTACACCGGATCTTCACGCATAACGCCAAGTCCAATCCTAAACATAAAAATTAGTATGGACTCTATCCTCCTCATTATCACTGTAAACTATCAAACATATCAACTAGAAAAGAAAACAAAAATATTATAATCTAAATGTATAGTTTATTACACAGATACTTCTACAGTAACCACAATCCAATTCCTCGACTCAAATTTCTTTCTTTAATCTAATTAAATCAACCCATCAAATTAGGTAACAAACTTTAAACTAACATTTATATTTAACTTCTTAAAAAGATAATAACCTAAGCACATGAGAGCACTTTTCCGATTTATCAAGAAAGCAATCAATTAAGAAACTCAACAAACAGTAATATCCAACATTTGTTGATATAAATTTCACAACTGAAGGCATGTATTAATAAGCATAGTAACAGAATAAAATGAGAGTGGAAGAAATGAACCTTTCTTCAAGCTTTATGAATATATCAAGAGGAACCAGTTGGCTTACAAAGAAGACGAGAAAAATATGCCGACACGATTGAATGCAAATGGCATCGTCGGACCACGTCGAAAACCCGAAACAGAATCAACCTCGGCTCGAATGAAACTCCATCTTTCCACTAATGAGCGGCCTGTGAAGATGGATTCAAGCCAACTCAAATGGAACCCCAAACTTGAACCTCCGGATCGATCTCGACGAAAAACTTTTCTAACTCGAACGGATCTGCTCGGAGTTCTTAAGGCATGTTTTTTTGACCAGTTGTGTGTGTGTGACTGCTACAAGTTAAAGAGAGCAAGGTGAGGATGGGGTCTGGTTCTTTGATCCTAATGATTCATGCTTCAATATGCTGACTCCTTCAGTGGGTGTGTGTGTGTTTCCAACGAGTTCAGGGGTGAACCTTGGTTCTGCTGTGGGCGGAGATGAGTCCGACGCGAGCAGCCGGTGGAGCAAGGTGGACTAGCGGCTGCTATAGAGATAGATCTAGGTTCTGTATGTGTTCATGAAGAAGAAGAAATAGCCATGGGTGTTGCGACGCTACTGATCAGTTTTGTTCTTGCTACTGGCAGCGGCAATGGGGCTGTGGGAGGTGCTTTCCGTCGAGGTGGTTGAGTGTTAGAGATGACTGGTCATGGGTGCTGTCAAGGTCGAGTGGGCGGATATTTTTTGGGCTCTCTAGGGTTAGGTCTTGTGAGGAATATGAAGGTTCTCCTAGGTTTTGTTCTATGTAACGAGGAAGATGGCAGCCATGTCTTTCTAGTTGTATTCTTCAGGTTTTTTGTGTAATGTCCAGGTTCTATATGGTGAAGAAGAAGAGCTGATCTTTTTTTTTTTTGTGAAGAATGTCCCCTATTCATAAATGTCTCTTCCTATTCACAAATGCCCATTCCTATTCACAAATGCCCATTCCTATTCACAAATACCTCTTCCTATTCATTAATGTTCTTTCATGTTCACAAATTCCACTTCCTATTCATAAATGCCCCTTCCTATTCACAAATGCCCCTTCCCCATTTTATTAATCTACATTCAAACCCTTTTTAGTGCACTCTTAACCCCACCATTATAGAATTAATCTCCCCATTATATAAGTGTAGTGAGGAGATGTTTGAACTTGACGTAGGGTCTAATAAGATCCGAAAATTAGTCCTAATAATGGGTTGCTTGAGCCCAAATTTTATTGTTTTCCCGCGAACGAGACTAAAAATACTACCTTATTTATTAATTAATTTTATTTAAGTAAAATAACTATTAAAATACAACTGACTGTTAAAATAAAACTATTTTTAGTATTTTTCAAGATTAAAAATACAACAACAACAACAACGACCCAGTATATTTTGTAGTCATTTTTTCAAGATTAAAAATGACAACAAAATATTAATGAATTTTTTTTTAAATTTTCATTTTCTTGTAACAAAATAAAGTAAAAGAGTAAAATTAGTTGAAATAGCTATATTAGACCTAAATTATTTACGTGCTAAAATATGAAATTTCGGGGAGGGTAAAAAACAACATGTCTACAGCTGCCCCTCTTTGATTGGAAACGCGAAGAGTTTTCAGAGAAAGAACGACTAGACATGTTTTTTGACCCGACCCTTATTTGGGAGAGATGTCTTGCATTGGGTTAACTAGAGCTTAGGACTAAAACTTAGAAAAAGGGAATGTGACCGAGCCTTTGTATCTGAGCTGCCTACATATCCTTGGCTATAAAGGAGTCAGGCCATGTGTAGTTCAGAGGTGAGTCAGATGATGGAGTATACCGAAGTGGAGAGCCGGTCGAGGTGCAGTTCTGTCGAGGTTCCCATCCGCGGTCCTGATGTTACATCCAAATAAGAAAAATGAGAAAGACTAACTAAGCATGTCAACTATGAGTTACAAGATTTCTATTTATAAGTCTTCTGAGGCTTGATCTTGAGTCTTGAATGGTTCTTCATGAAGACTTTGAATTTGAACCTTGACGCTTGCTAGTTGCAGATGCTAGTTCATTCTTCTTCAACTTTTTGGATCAAAACCTGAGATGCAGTGCTTGTGACCTCAACCATGTCTTGAGCAGCTCACATCTTTTATAAACTTATGCATTTGGATTCACTTCTTGCCTTTCTTTATAGATTTATTTTTTAATTCTAGATTGTAACTAACTTGTGTTGATCACCTCGGACTCGTATTCTTGTCGCGGGCTTCTTTTGTTGCTGACTTAAATTGTAGTCTGAGATGTTTTCCCTTGCCCCATGTGGACTCCTGATTATTGCACTTGAATGTATTCCTCTGTTCTTCAGGCGGGCTCCTGACTGCTGAAACTTGAATGTATTCCTCTGTTCTCCAGGCGGGCTCCTGACTTCAACAAACAAATACAACGAAAAACCTTCCTTGCCCCATTTTGGCAGCTGGGAATCACATTACCGGATTATTAATAAGAGTTTGAAAACTAAAACTTGAATTCTAATACCTATGTTCTTCAGGCGGGCTCCTGACTGCTAAAACTTGAAATGTACTCCTCTATTCTCCAGGCGGGCTCCTGACTGCTAAAACTTGAAATGTATTCCTCTGTTCTCCAGGCAGGCTCCTGACTGCTAAAACTTGAAATGTATTACTCTGTTATACGGGCGGGCTCCAGACTTCAAAACTTGAATGTATTCCTCTGTTCTCCAGGCGGGCTCCTGACTGCAACAAATGTATTCCTTTGGGAGGTAACGCCTCTGGTCTTGTTTTAGCTTTCTTTTTTGGTTCTGTCTTGGTGACTTTGTTCTTCTTCTCCCCTTTATCTTGCTTCGGGGCAACCTTTGGCTTTCTTTCTGCATCAGCAATAGCAATGATGGCCTTTAATGCCGGATCAAACTCTTTATCCTCGCAGATCATTCCAATCACTGGCCCATTGTTGTGGGCTGACAATGGATTGTTAGTCACATTTGGGACCTCCTCATCCCTCAGCACTATCTTTCCCTGCTCTATTAAGTTCTCTACCACTCATTTTAGAGTCCAACAGTTATTTGTATCATGGCCTTCTTCCCCTGAATGATAAGCACATCTGATACCGGCTTTGAAGGCAGGCGATGCTGGGTTATGCCTTGTTTGGGGGACCGGCTGCAGTAGACCCATTTGGACAAGTTTCGGGAATATATTAGAGTAAGATTCACCAATTGGGATAAAATTTTGCCTCCTGGGTGGCTCATGGGGAGGAAAGTTATTCTGCGGAGGACGAGGATTATAGTGGTTCTGGTGGGGAGGTTGATTTCTTGGGAACGGAGCTTGATTTCTATTGGCATATGGCTGCGGCCGGGCAAAGGGTTGAGCATTCATGACCGCATATGGTTGAGGAGCATAAGCCATGTCATGGTGAGGGTAGTAATGTTGAGGGGTTCTTTCAGAAAACATGTGTCTGGGAGCGCGATGTCTTCTTGCACCTGATGCTGCCATAGACGTTTCTTCTTTCTTCTTACCCTTAGCCATTCCTCCAGACCCGCCTTGAATGGCTTGGGAGGTTGCTCTAATGGCTGACTGGCTCAAGATTCTGTCTGTTTTCATACCATTATCCACCATCTCACCGATCTTAATTGCCTCTACAAAAGGTTTGCCCATAGCTGACATCATGTTTTGGAAGTAATTAGCTTCCTGGGCATGAAGAAATACGGTGACCATTTCCACTTCATCCATTGGAGGTTTTACCCTCGATGCTTGCTCGCGCCACTTAATCGCATATTCCCGGAAACTTTCTGAGGATTTCTTCTTCAGGTTCGCTAGTGAGTTCCTGTCCGGCACAATGTCTATGTTGTACTGAAACTGTCGAACAAAATCTCTGGCAAGATCGTCCCAAATGTGCCATCGAGATATGTCCTGATCCATATACCATTCTAAGGCAATACCTACCAAGCTTTCTCTGTAGTAAGCCATTAACAATTCCTTATTTTTGCCAGCCCCACGCAATTGGTTGCAGTACTTTTTAAGGTGAGCAATGGGATCGCCATGCCCATCATATTTCTCAAACTTTGGAGTTTTGAATCCCATGGGTAGGTGCAAGTGAGGGAACATGCACAAATCAGTATAGGAAACACTCTTTTGCCCGCTTAAACCTTGCATGTTTTTTAGGCTCTATTCCAGGCTTCTCATCCTTTTTGCCATCTCATCCTATTCTGGAGCTTTAAGAGTTTTATCTTGTCCGAGTGTGAATTCAAACGGGGCTGGATGCGGATAAGTATATGTTGGGTATTGAGGAGTGTCTGCTTGAAAAATAGGATTTTGGAAAGTGAAGACCGAGGGATCAAAAATGGGCTTGGGCAGCGAAGGTTGTGTTGTGGCGGAGCAGGCAGGAGCGGTAAAGATATTGGGGGCTACTCCTGATGTGAACACCCGGGGGCAAAACCTCAGAAGGTGCTCCTACAAAGTGAGCGGGTATGGTAGGTTGTCCCAATGGAGTATTCGGGTGACTGGTGGGGATGTTGGAAGTACCCCCGGATCTAGGGAACAATTCAGGAAAGCCTGGGATACCACTTGGAGGCTCCCTTCCGTTAGTCCATACATCCCATATCTCCATAACCCGGGGACGTAAGATCCAGTTTTCTTCGGCTGCTGCAGACTCAAAGGACGGGATCCCCGAGATGGGGCTGTCTTCAGGGATGAGAACCGTTGGCAAGGTCATTTCAGACGACATTTATACGCTCCCTTTTGATCTGGTAAAATACTGATGTGATGCCAGTTTACCACAAACCAACCACCGTTTCTAAAATCCTAAGCTGGAAATTGACAGCAACAAACGGTTATTTTGAGAAAAGTAACAGATAGGTAACCGCACATTGGGGTGTGATACACCTATACAGTTAGATGGGTGTCTACATGTTTGCAACGGTTGCATGCGTCATCCCGGTTTTTCCTTTCCAATTTCTTTTCTTTTGAATTCTTTTTCCTTGCCTTTTCTTTGCTTTTTTGGTTTGTCTCTCATTTTCTCATTTTTCCTTCCTCTCCATTTTTCTTTTCTTTCATTCTTTCCTTTGCTTTTTGCCATGGTTTTCTTATTTTTCTCTTTTTGTGTTTCTTTTCCACTCTTGTTTTTCCTTTTATTTTCTTCCCTCCCCTTTTTCTTTTTTCTTAGGGTTACGGTCGAATCTTATGGAGATTGACTACGTATCATGACCCGCATGAATCAGACCAAGCGTAGTTCTTGCAAATAAATGCAAAAAATAAGGAAATAATTTTTTGGGATTTTTTTCCAATTTTTCATTAATAAAGCTTTGATTATGAAGAAACTAAACTATTTGTTTTTCTTAAAAGGAAAAATTACAAAACAGAATCAAAATAACAAAAATACAGACTTGATAACTAAGAATACATTAAAGCTTCAAATCCTGGGGCCCGCGGGGCATCATTCGGCATCGCAGCGGGCCTATGTGTGAGACCTCCTTGTAGTTTCTCAAGATCATTCATAACTTGACGAACAAAAATCATCACCGTAGCAAAGAAGGTAGTACGACCCATTCTCTCGCATGCTTGGCATTTCATGATGATATAATCCGCGATGGCTCTAATTCTTTCTCTAATCCTGCCCTTTTCCTGAAGTAGTCGATTTATTTGCTGGTTGCGAGCCTCTAGCACCTGGGAATCATGGAGGTGATAGTCTTGTAACTGCTGAATTTCTTTCTGCATTTTGGCCATTATCCTCTAGCAATGTTCCCTCTCAGCCTGGAAGTCTTTGGCCCGCTGGGCTGCCTTGGCCATTATCCTCGTTCCTCTGTCTTCTTTGCCCACTGCGCCGGGATTTTTGCTATATTCCCTTCAGATTTATCCAAATCTTCCTGGCACTCTAAGACTTGCTTTTTCAGTCTGCTTATCAACCTTTCATCGGCCCGGCTTCTTTCTTGGTTGTTAGCAGCTATTTTCATTTGTCGGATCTGAGCCTTAAGAGCCTTATTTTCTTGGCTCAGCTTTTTCTTGTCACCTTCATCGGCTGCGGCTTGCAAGCTATTTTCAAACTGAAGATCCCGAACCTGCTTTTCCAACGCTCCTATTCGGGACCTATATTCACTCTCTTTGGCTAACCAATCCCATTTCACCTGGGCCCTGTCAGTAAATTGTAGGACATGTGGCCTCTTCGCGGGTCTCTCAGGAATTTGGAATCTTTTGCCAAACCAAATCAAATATTTAGGGTCCACTTCGCCTCTAGCCCGATCCCGCACTATGGTTTTAGGTTCAAGAAACCTACACTCATTCCATATTTGTCGGATTTTTCCTTCTGGAAATGTAGCTTTTGGGCCTAGTTCGATTTCATCACCATGAACGGTTTAAAATCTTCCCAATTGGCGCAAGACCCGGTAGGGAGCATAGGCTTGGATGCTTCGGATGCCCAAGAGAATATAAGGTACTTCAGCAGATGTGTATACTGCCTCAGCAACGGGAAGCCATCCTAAAGTCCACTCAATTTTGTTAGCGGTCAAAGATCTCAAACATGATAGCCAAGCCTCGGTACCCTTAGGGAATTCAATACCTGTTACCCAGGTTTTAAATTCTTCAATACAGATCAACCCGGTCAAACCATAGTTCATGTATCCGGTCTGGTGATAGAGGTGCTCTTGTATCCATAGCTGTAGCAACAAATTGCAACCTTAAAAGAATTTCCCCCCTTCTCGACATTTGGTCAAATCTCGATACATTTCGGACACAATCAGCGGAACCACCGTGCTGTTGGTTTTCTTTATAGCCACATCTAGCATTCCTACGAGGCCGATGTCTATATGACCATCTTTTCGGGGACAGATCACGACTCCCAAGAAAGCTACCATGAAAGCTAATCCCCGCCATGCCTCCCACTTATCTTTGTTTCCAACGTGTGTTAAACCAGTGTTGGGCTCCTCAAAACCTCGCGGGTTACCATATCGATGGAACAAGAAGTGGAGTGTGCAATACCCTTATGATAGATTCTTATCCTGAACATCCCGGCTGATACTCAATAAGTCTAGAAATCTGTGGAGGGTTACCGGTCTCGATGCCAAAGGATATCGACTCCTGAGGTTTACGTTAAGGACTGCATATCCTGCAACCTCCTCTAATGTCGGTGTAAGCTCGAAGTCTGAGAACCGGAACACGTTGCGAGTTGGGTCCCAAAAAGGTATCAATGCATCAATAATATCCGGCCTTGGCTTAATGTTCGATAATCCGACGACGCCACCCAGAATCTTTACCACCGTTTCTCTGCTACCCTTTCCTATGTCATTCCACCACATGTGGAGCTTCAAAGGGATCTCACTCCGGATTGAAAAGGATTCAATGTCAATTGTACTCATCATGCACATTTATTTAAAGTGATTTAAGGATTTATTTTGACCCAAAAGAAAAAGTGGCTATTTTTCAAAAAAAATTATGTAAGAAAAACAAAGGCATGGTTTTGTGGATAACGGCCTTTCAGCACTCCGGGGAAAACGATTTTAAGGTTGTGCCCGCTAACCGTTAAAAAATGACTCAAGGTGGCTGTTCTAGCAAAAACATCCTTTCAGCGTCCTTTTGGGGACATTCGGCTTATATTAAATAAGAATGGCCTCACCTGACTTATTTGTGATAAAAATTAAAAAATTTGATATGTTTGGGCTATTTTTTGAAAAAAGGAAAGTTGGACCCGATGAGGGTTGCCTACGTATCTCACATCCGGTGAGAATCAAACTGGCATAGTTCGGGTAGATTTGTCAAAACCAAATATTTTTTTTTGAAAAAAAAAACTTTTTTTTCAAATATCCGGCAGGGTCTCAGTACTATTTGGATATTTGTTTTTTCAAAACAAGTGGTTACCCTCACTTAACCCTAACACTGCTATTTTCTTTCAACTCTCTCCCATTATTTACAAGTTGGTCAACATGCAAAGCCGAGCAAATAAATGCACAAGTAGAACGTAAGATGCATCAGGATGGTCTTCTCATTTCAGGTCACCTGTCCTAGACGGACCCAACCTCTATGTTGAGTCCCCTAAGTCAAATGCACATGATGGAAACAAATGTTCCTACTAGGGATCCGGCACGAGGCTTTGTTATACTAGGTTTAAAACCTGGGTTTATTGTTCTAGACCTGGCTTACCCGAGCGGACAACTCGAGCCGGGGGGGCAGCGTACCGGGGATACAGAAGCTCCGCCGGCTTAGCAACTTATCCGAACCTCGTTCTAAATGGGATAAGACTCTAAACAGAAGAGAAGTCACACGAAGTGCACCCTTCTCCATGATGTAGAAGACTCAGAGAGAGGAAGGGTTTTGCAGCAGTTTATATATACAGTTCAACAATTATCAAAGCGGTAAAGCATTTAGCACATTTAGCATGAGACATGTAGGAAAATCAGATAAAGCCACATATAACAGTTATTCTAAGCTCGAATTCTTGAACCCTGAACTGAAATTCAGGGTTTGTTTTCCCAGCAGAGTCGCCAGAGCTGTCACACCTTATTTTTTACACACCTACCCTGAAAGATAATGTATAAGGGAGTTTTTCCAATTAAAGTGGCATTATTCGAAATGGGATTATTTATTTATTCAGAGTCGTCACTTGGGATAGGTTTGGATTTTGGTGTCCCAAGTCACCGGTTTATCTTGAATCCTAAATCGAGGAAATTTCGAGTTCCCGAATGGAGTCTGCGAACCAGAAATTCTGAATAAGGAATTCTGTTGACACGGGGGAAGGTGTTAGGTACCCCCGGATCCCGTGGTTCTAGCATGGCCTCTTAAACTATTATAAATAGCTTAATATCTGATTTTTATACATGTCATCCTACAGTGCAATTTTAAAATTATTTACCGCTTTTGATTAATTTTAAGGAAATTGAACATCGTTTAAAACATGTTTTTGGATCAACGTCACATGAAATGCACCGGATCCGTGACATATTTTATTCAACGTTTTGGGATTTGGATTTGGGTCTCATGAAATGCACACCCGAGTTTAAGGAGGTAAAGAACGAGCATAAAACGACTAACGCATTATTAACTTTGCGGGAGGCCATGGAAATTCTCTAAATGGCACGTCCCGATTTCTAAGTATTTTAAGGTAAGTATTTAAAGAGGGACACACAATTTACGAATTTTGTTTGGCGCGGCGCACCTCATCTTATTTTAAAGGCCGTCATAAAGGAACTATTATTTTCTATGAAGTGTTGTCTCTAAAGACCTAATTAATTAGCATTATGAATCAATTATTATTTAATGTATTTGAAAAAGGTTCGAGCCTCAAAAATCAGGTCCAAATTTAAACAAGGGAAACTTCCACTATTGAAGATCCCTTAGTTCAAATCTGTCACCCAAATTGAAAGCCCAAAGCTCATATCTAAATTTAAACTTGTAACCTCAATCAAGGCTCTCGGTGTCTTGGGCCTCAAAATTGGCCCAGGAATAAATTTAGCCAACTTATGAAAAGCTGTCCAAACGTGGGCCTCTGCACAGACCCAAACGAGAAGGCTGTCCAGCACTGGAACTAGACCATGCACCAGCGAAATCAAGGTCCAAACTAATTAGAACAAGCTGTCAAGCCTTAACCTACCAGCAAGCCTAAACCAGCGCTGGACTTTACTGGGATTTCAAAGCCACCAAATTTGCTTCAAAAAACTAAATTCAATAATTTGGCAAATAAGGAACAGATTAGATCTACTCAAATCAAACACTGCTAATTTTAAATTCAAATGTAGATCCATTCTAATTTTACATTCCAATCATGTCTAAGCTAATGAATTACTGCAAACATTTATAGGATTCAATGATTCAGCTAAAGCGTGCAACCCTTATAGTAAAAAATCAAATTCAAAAACTTAATAAATGTTGAAATGTTATTTTCTGATTTGAAAACCAAACTTCTGGTATTAACCTGAAATATAGAGCCATTTGCACATTGTTTAAACTTACACTCAATATTCCTGCTGAAACCTAAACTCAAACTTATCATTCAAAGCTATAGGGCTAATTTGTTTCAATATTGGTATGTGTACACATGCTCATTCTAGAATTTATTTTCAGAATAATATCTAAACTTGTGATGCATTTACAGAATAATAACGCTAACTCAACAATTATGCTAACATGATATTAGATTTAAAATGCAACTAAGCTACACTAAATGATACTAGATATAGCACTCAAATTATACTGAAAAGTAGCTCAAACAGTCCAAACAGTCAAGTTTTTACAAATGAAAATTCAATAAAGTCCTGAAACTATTTGAAATACACTAATGAAATTCAACAGAGAAACCACGTAGCACTTTATTTTATTTCCAAAACTTGAGAGCTACATGATGTGTACCTGGAAATTGGAACAAAATGAAGGAGAATTGAGGATCAGTTGAGCAGCAACAAACAGCAGCAATAAACTCAATTTGAAACCCAGCAAATAATAACAAATGACCCAGGAATGGATTTCAATTGTGTAGCACCAGTAAAGCAATCAAAACTAAGCCCAAATGAACCCAATTCAACTCCAAATAGCAAAACAGGATATCTGAAACTTCAAATACCCAAAACACAAGGAAGACTCAAGCTATTTTCACCCTTAGATAAGCTGGAATGTGAATTCAAAACCCGGAACTTAAGATCACTCTAAGAATTTGAATTTGAATTGTTTTTTTTTTAATTTTTCTAATTTCTCTAAACTCTAGGATTTGAATTTTTGAATTTTTAGAGAGTTTTGGATCTCTCTAGACTGTTGAAACTTATTTTTTGAATTTTTCAGATCTAAAAACTTCTAAACTTGCCTTGCAAGGCAAGGGGGCATGCCTTTTATAGACAAAACTAGGGGTAACTTTTAAATTTTATTTTTACACCCTAAGTCCCTTATTAATTTTCAATTTTAGCTAATTAGTCCCTTAGATTATGACTTGTTGGTCAAGTTATACTACCCACTTCCTAAATTTCAAATTAGAACCCCCTTCTAGAAGGTTTTAGGGGGTTCCAATTCAATTACTGCAAGATTCTTTTTATTAAACTACCTATACTACCCTTGAATTCACCCTAAAATTACTAATCTAGTCAAACTAAACACCCAGCCCTGTTAACTGGGTCAAAACTGACCATAGTTAGTCAATCAAGGGTTGGAAATATTCAGCTATATCCAAACCATGAAAAAAACCCAAAAATTGAACTAATCAAAATTGGAATTCAATTCTAATGAACGCTGTTACCGAATTAAACAAAATCTAAGAACGAAATTAATCAAGCTACTATCAATTAAAACAAAAATTAAAACTCACACAAAACAATAAAAAAAACAGAATGAAGTGGAACAGTATGAACATAGCCATAGCAATTCAAAATTGACACAAGAATCTAAAACTTTGGCAAAGAAAAAGATCAGTAGGCGAACAAAGAAAAACAAAACAAAGAATAAAAAGAAAACAAAAAGTGAGCGAACTTACAAATTTCGATTCAATCTTGACTAACTTCGAATCTGGCAGGTCTCTTGAAATTATTTGGACTATAATCGTCCTTAATCATGTGTTTTCAATGAGAAAACACATTATTAAGGGCTATTATAGCCCAGAACTCAAGTTCCCCCAATTTTGCAAAATTAGGGTTCTAGGCTCGATTTTTCGATCTGAAATTCGAAACGCTGGAGGAATATTTGAGGGAAAATAAATGGGGATTTAGTAAAATGGAGGTGAGGAGAGTTTGGGGTGTAATTTAGGTGGGATTTGGAGGTGGCGTCGCCGTGTGCGGCGGAGGCGGCGCTAGGGTTTTGGATATTCGACGGGTTTCAAGGGGATTTGAGAAAAACTGAGGTTGGATTTGGAACGAGGAGGAGGAGGAGGTGCTGTGGTGTATTTTTGGGAGCATTTGGAGACTTGCCGCCGGCAGAGGCGATTTTCGGCCGGCGGCGTTACGCCAGAGGTTAGAAGGGGTGTGAGACGATGAGAGGGGTAGGGGGGCTTGTTCGGACATGTATATACTTAAGGAGGGGGGCTTCAGGACCGTTAGATCAGATAACCTCGACTGTCCTGATTGAATGAGCCCAAAAAGACGTCGTTTTATGATTTGGGGGGGCTGGACTGAGTGAGATTTTGGATTTGGGCTGTGTTGGACGGGTTTGGGATTTGGGAAGGGGTTCTGATTTGGGCTGCTATTAAAATGGCCCAAAACTTGGGTCTTTATTAAGACTGTTATTTTTCTTTTAATTTTCCTTCATTTTTCTCTTCTTTTTCCCATTTTTTTTAATTTTGTTAAATACAAAATTAAAAATGACAAAGACCTGATTTAACTTTAATTTTTCTAAAATTAACCAAATCCTAATTTAAAAAGAAAGCTAAGAAAAAAATCGAAAATTAAAAGTAAAAAAATGTAAAAGGACTATTTTTGTTATTTTCTCTTATTTTTGTGAGGTTAATTAACTAATAGAACTAAAAATAAAAAATGAGATCCTAAGTGCAGATGTGCTATGTTTGGTATTTTTAGGAATTATATCTATTAAAAATGCACACAAAATGCAAACAAACACAAATCATGCAATTAATCAAATAATTAAAGGAAAAATCCTAATTTTATGAATTCTATAAGAATAATTCAAGCGAGGCAAAAAATCACGTACTAAAAAATATAATAACCACAACTGTGTGTCTGTGAATATGACATTTTTAGGTTAACTACTTGAAGAAGAAAATTTCCAACTCAGTAATATTGGTAATTGGTTTCGCTGGTCAAAGGTTATTGTGTTTTAGTATGTTACGTGGTTTGACTTCTATATATATTAGTATATGTGTTTTCCTTTCCTTATTCTTTGACTTCAATACTCCAAACCTTTTTCATATTCAGTTTGACTTCCACATTAATTTTGCTCAATCCTTTTTTGGTTCCCTACAGTCCAGACATTTGAAAACCTAAATGAACAATATCTTTCTTAGCGGTTGAAAATACAAAGGCAAAGGCCCCTATTTCACAGGGAAGAACGTAATTTTCTAGCTTATGAGAATGTGGATGAAAGGAAATACTTAAATAAAACAGATTAGAAAACAATATAGCCCCTCAATTTCATTTTATATGACATTAAATAGTAAAAGTATGACAAAGGGGTTCATGGGAACCCAATAATTATTTATCATATTTATAAAAAAAAAATATTAAATATCTATAATTACTAGTACTTTATACTGAACCTAAGTTTTATAGTATATTTACTTAATATCATTCATAGTAACCCATAAACTTTAGGTTTTGAATTCACCCCTTTTCTTATCTCTTTTCACTGCATTTCAAGTCATTGAACATTCCTAAAACTTAAAAGTTCAATTGCCCACTTTATGCGATAATAACCTATAAGGACGAGGAGTAGGTTTTCTATTTTTGTAATTTATAGATTTTTATTGACAAGGGAGAAATGATAGCAAGATTTTTTTGAAAAGGTTGAAGGAGTCAAAGACTTTTGGCCGAGCTAAAAGGACGACTCTGAGAAATTTTTGGTAAAAAATTAATGCATGGAATTCTTGATTTCAAGCCACGTTATTGCCTTGTAAGGAATTCTTGTATTATAATGGTCAAAGATCATAACTTTACTCATGTGATATTTTGATCATCTCATTCAAGTAATTCAGCTGTATATATCAACAAGAGACAACGGAGTGGTGTATTTTCCATTACTTTCTTCCCTCGAGGAGCAGGATTTCTAAATTTCATTCACGCATATTGAAGCTAGACTAACATAATTTTCATCATTTATCATAAAATGACGGTCATTTTAGGTACTTGTAAATAACAACAAAGAAAAAATTGATCGAGCTAATTTTGTCATAACAAATTATAATAATCTGCTTGTACACTTGTAGTGCAGTTTAATATGTAATAGCAGATTAATTAATATTAAAATATTTAATTTTTAGCTGGTTACCAACTACGGATCGGAGTAAATATTTATTGCTTGATAAAAAATGATGATTACGTGAGTCTTAATGTGATATGATCTAATGATATTGACACATAACTCAAAGATTAGGCACAGAAAGGATATAGTGGTTTTTTCAATTTGTCCTATAAAAAGTCTTTCTCAAGCATGGCTACTCAACTAAAAGCTGATTTCTTCTACCTAAAATTCCACAAAACCGCAATAAATTCAGGTCTACTCTCAAACTTAAAGTTATACGTTATAAAATAGAAGAGGATGACCGCCAGCTAAAATCGTCAAACAGAATACGCCAAATACAACAATAAGACTGACTTATTCAATTCCTCCTGTCCATCGTTACATACTCCAATAAGTACATGATCCAGTGGCAGAGCTAGCTTGAATGCAGTAGCTTTAGTCAAATTTCATATTGTCATAATAAATTTATTGGACATATATTAATGATTAATTTTGAACTCGATAAATTAAAAGAATTAGAATCCAAAACACATAAACTTCAAATTCTAACGTTAACACATTTATATAGTATTCCCTCCGATTTACTTTAACTGATTTTTTTGGCTCTTTTCATATCAAGAAATTCATCTTTTAACATTAATTAATAATAAAATTGATGATATTATTAAACTTAATTTGCTCATTGGAAATTATATAACAAATTACTCCTAGGCTCTTTACTTCAAGGGCAGTAAAAATTAATTCTTTTTTGATATTTTAAAAACTACAATATTATGGAGCACAAAAAAAAAAAAAGTCAAAAAAATCACACCTTTTGAATTGTGAAGGATACGTGTTTCCATTTTCCGACAATTCAATGTCAAACCCTCACAAAAGCGCGGCTAGCTCCTTTGGTCAAATTCCTCCCACTTTCCCCATACTATTTAAAATTCCATGCACGTATAAATAACAGATTCTTCTGTCAATAACCTCCATTCTTTCACCAAACTCAAACAAGAGAATTTAAATTAATTACTCCTTATCTATCTTTCTTGATTTTCTGTATGAGTAACAAAAAAATGACAACACTCCATAAATTCACAGTTTTATTTCTCTCGATACTCCTTTTATCTTCTTTTCACCAGAAAGCTTTGGGATTGAGAATATTAAAAGGAGAAGAATGGTTGAAACAAACGACTGATTTAATCATTCAATCACTTCCTAGAGGTCGAGTTCCATCTTCTGGTGCCAATCCGTGCACTAATATTCCCGGTGGGAAAAGGCGAGGGCGTTGTGCGTTGGCTCAGAATGAAGGGAAGTTAATTGCTAGTCAAGTTGATTTTCATGAACAAAGTACTACAGCTTCGAATTCAGCTTATCCCAGTAATATGGTTCGGTTTGGAACTACGATCTCTGAAAATAATGATACCCAAAAGCAAGGATCAAGCCATTAATTCTTGATCGATATCTTTCTTTTTTGGGATTTAGCTAGGATAAACTTTAATATTATATTGTAAATTCCCCAATGACTTAGCTAGCAACTTCTAAGATCATTGAAGAACAATTTTCCTTTTTCCATATTTTTTTTTCAGAGAGATGTTTGCTACAGGAGTATGAACTGTGTTTTTGTATGGTGGAGGACAGCCAGATAACATCAAATCGTGGTTGTTAACCTCCATCAAAATATTGTATTACGTGATATTCTTTTATATATATATATAAATTCTTTCATCTTTCGCCTTCACCGACACCCTTCTTACATCGCGGTTGTTGATATTAGTTTGTATTTGTTGTTAGTATTCTTATTAATAAAATTTAAGTTATACTATATAATAATATAATGATAGTATTATAATTTTTTATACCATTAGCGTACATATATAGTTTAACTTATTATAGCGAGTTATATATATATTTGATATGATCTACTCTATGTATCCTTCTGGCTTATAAACACTAATTTAATTGCATACTAGGATCTTGAACATGATAATCTTACATAAAATTATTACAAAAAACATACATGAATCGTAAGTCATTATCAAGCGGAAGCGTTAATCGGTAATTAGTTTCTCGCCCCTTGCCCTACCTTTCGTTACCACTGCCTTTAGTGATGGAAGAAAGAAACAAAATACAGTAATCCTAATGAGTGGGGAGTGGACCAATTTATAGAGGTTATCACTTAATCTGGTACGTCAATCAAGTAACCGATCAGACGGATGAGATTTGATAATTAATTAAATATTAATTATGAGTCTTAAACCTATTGGTCCACATACACGTAAGAAAATAACTTAAATTCTCCCAGTTAGCCCAAAAATCACATAATATTAATATTTAATATAGGAACATTAGTTGCGCATAAACAAATTTCTTCTATAACGTCCATCATAAATACCATAATACGATAAACTACTAAATGTGAGTTATGGCGGTTATATATAATTTGTCTACATACTCCCTTCCATATACTACGACATTACTCCCTCCGGTCCAAAATAAGTGATTTTTTGGCATTTTTCTTGTGGTCCAAAATAAGTGATATTTCTAGATTTCAAGAATGAATTAATTATTTTTTTCCTACATTGTCCTTGGAGTAAATAGTATTAGAATATGTGTTAGGAGTATTTATGTGAGATAGTAAAGGTTAATATGGTCAATTTTATTGCTAATTAATGTTAAAAGGTGGATTTCTTAATCTGTGTAAAAATATTTAAAAAACCACTTATTTTGGACCGGAGGGAGTAATAACTTATCGTACCAGGTCCATAAGCTATAAAATATTATGGTCCACAATAATGTCCTATTGAGACTTATCCTGTAATATCTCAAAACAATAGTGTGTGCACCATTATGAGAAACATGAAATCACTAAAGTATATCAGAAACACATAAATGAGCTAAGAGTGTCAAAACATTATAAATACATCAATCATAAATACAGCCAAGACCCATTCTATGTACATGTTCTTTAAATATCTTTGGCTGTAAATATTTTGTTAACAGATCTGCAATCATGAGATCTGTTCTAATATGCTCAAGTGACACTCTTTATTTCTGAACTTCCTCCTTGATGGTAAAGTACTTTAATTCCATATGTTTAGCACCTTTGGAATACTTATCGTTCTTGGAGAAGAATACTATTGCAGAATTATCATAGTAAATTTTCAGCAGCTTGGTAATGGTGTCGTCAACCCCAAGTCCTGAAATAAAGTTTTGCGGCCGTAATGCATGAATTGTGGCTTCAAAACATGCCGAAAATTCTTCTTCCAATGTGGATGTAGCAATGACAATCTGTTTGGCACTGTTCCACGATATTGCTCCTTCAGCTATATCATGACCCAAAACCCAAACCCGATAGTGATGGCGCCTCTCGTGAAGACAAGGCCAGCCGATGCTTATTCAAATTCAGTTCTAATAGTTTAATAAATCAATAAGTCATTTATAAGGATAAATAATCCAATCCTTTAGGTAGTCAATAATACAATTCTATAAACATGCGGAATAACAACCCAACTCAGCCCGACATCGGGGTGTCACTAGTCATGAGCATCTATTAGAGTATAAATACAACTACAAGGTCTGAAATATACAAAACAGGACTGATGAACAAAAGGGGAGAAAACCGGTGCTGCGAACATTGACAACCACCTTGCTAAAACTCTGATAACCTTGCCTCCAATCACCAAAACCCGTTGCCGGGTGTATAAATACCTGCATCTGCATACAAAGTGCAGGGAGTAAAGTGAGTACTCCAACTCAGTGAGTAATAAGGGTAAATAACAACTGAGCAGTAAGAAATCACGTAAAGCAAGACATCATGCTATATAGGAGCAGTGTAAACCCTTTGAGAAAAACAGTGAAACTGTGAATTCTTTAGAAATATCTTAGCTCAGTTTAAAACCTTTTTTGAAAATGTCTTTTTCTAACAGTTAAGCAAATGAATGCAAAACAAGTAGTGCAAACAAACACAGAAGTCAGCCCCTCGGGCATAATACTCCGTTAACAGATAACGCCAGGATATCAGGTTATTATTGCAAGAAGTAGCATAAAAGCCAATGAAATAAGAGTGCAGAAATATTATGACAGATAATACAGATAAGAACAAATGCATGAGTGCAATGCAATGCATATGATGGTACACTCTGGTATCCACTGCGGCGTGTAGCCCGAGCCATCCATTTATTTATCGTCGACGACGCTCACTGGGAGTGTGTACAGACTTCGGAGGGGCACCTACAGCCCAAGCGCAATATCAAGCCATCTCGTGGTATCAACCAGGCTCTCGTCCTCAATATCAATATAATCAACCAGGCTCTCGGCCTCAATATCAAAATAAGTAGAAATCTACCCCTCGGGTTCAGTATCAAAATGACAAGTAGAAATCTGCCCCTCGGGCTTAGTATCAGTAACTCAGAACGGTATCAGCCCCTCGGGCTCACTCTCAGAACAATATCATATAGTAATCGCTGCGGCGTGCAGCCCGATCCATATATCCTCACAATACAGGCCCTCGGCCTTACTCAGTCAACATAATCACATAAGCCACTCGGGCAATAATAAAACATAATGCTCAGCCCAAAAAAATTTTTAGTAATATCATTTCGAGTGTTTAAGGCATAATAACTTGGCTGAGTTTTTAAAACAGTGGAAAATACATGACTTAGTTCAAATATATAATTACATCATTGAGAAATTATCGACAACAATCTTCGAAGGGTTCAAATATTTGGCACGAAGCCCAAATATGAAAATCATCCCAAATTATGATGATAACAAGTAGTTTCAATCAAATACGCAGTAATTTCATGAATCGAGACGGACCAAGTCACAATCCCCAACGGTGCTCTACCCCACGCTCGCTATCCGGCGTGCAAGTCACCTCAATACAGCACTATGGTGTGCAAATCCGGGGTTTCAAATCTTCAGGATGTCATTTACAAATATTACTCACCTCGAACCGGCTATTTCTTTAACCCGCGACGCCTTTGTCCCTCGAATCGACCTCCAAATGCCTCGAATCTAGCCATAATAATTCGATTCAGTTAATAAAAATAATATCAATTAATTCCATATGAAATTCTACATTTTCCATAAAAAATCCAAAATTGCACTCCAAATTCGTTCGTGGGGCCCACATCTCGGAACCTGACAAATATTACGAAATATGAAACCACATCTAACCATGAGTCCAACCATACAAATTTCACCAAAAGTCAACAATAATTCGGCCTCCAAATCATCAAATCTTATTTTCAAATCCCTAGGCCCAAATACCCGATTTACACCTCAAAAACACGTAATCTAGCCGGGATATTCAATGATAATTTAATAATATTGACTAACAATGATCACAACGGACTTACCTCAAGAATTCCCGTGATTCTCGCTCAAAATTGCCCCAAATCCGAGATTGAAACTCAGAAAAATGAGAAACAAAATGGGTTGTTCGCCCTTTTTCTGCCCAGAATTTTCGGGTACTGTTCACACGTTTTTACTGTTCATGGAGTACTGTACACGGGTACTGTACACAGATACTGTTCATGTATACTATACATGGGTACTGTACACGTATACTATTCATGCAAGTGCGATCATTGTTCACACGTACGAAAAATGCAGAAATTGCCTAGAAAATTGCAGCAACTTTTTTTTTTTGACTAAAAAGGCTGTAAATCCATCATACGAACTCGGAATTCGATGATTCTTGTTCCTACGAGTCAAAAATAATAATACGTACATTACCCTTCAGTCAAAACTCAATTCGGAGCTCATTTGCTCAGTTCAATACCCATTTGCTTGTTAAATAATTAACTCATATTTCGTGTCAAAAACCTAATCGCGACTTGATGAAATTAGACCAAATTTTCCAGATCACTCCTATAATTAATTATTTAAATTCTGGAAGTCTAGAAATCAAATTTCAATATCTAGAACTAAAAATGGACTTTTATGCTCAAAACGGCAAAAATCTTCCAAAAACTCTTACAAAACTTATCCGGGCCTCATGAGACCCCGACCAAATATGCCAACACACCCTATAACATCATTCAAAATTGTTCCAACCTTCGGAACACTCAAAACAACATCAAGCATCGAATCACCCTCGGATTCAAGCTTAAGAAATTCCAAAACTTCTGTATTACTCATTCGATCAAAAACCTAACCAAAACACGTCCGAATGACCTAAAATTTTGCACACACATCCCAAATCAACTAACGAAGCTACAAAAACTCTCGAAATTCTATTCTGACTCCCGGATCAAAATCTCACCTATCAACCGGAAATCGCCAAAATACTAACTTCGCCAATTCGAGCCTAATTTTATACCGGACCTCCAAAACCACTTCCAATCACACTCCTAAGTCACAAATCACCTCCCGGAGCAAACCGAACCATCGAAATTTACATCCGAGCCCTCTAACACATAAGTCAACTCCCAGATGACTTTTTCCAAACTAAGCCTTCTTTAAAGAGACTAAGTGTCTCATTTCTTATCAAAATCACTCCAAATCAACTCGACTACATATGACACGGATAACGAAGCATGTAGAAACAAAAAATGGAAAGAACGGGAAGGTAACTCACGAGACGACGGGTCGGGTCGTCACAAGCTAATTGGAACAAATAACCAAACATGGATTTCCTAGTGTCAATATGTCGAGCAAAATCTGAATTCGAGTATCCAACAACTTCCAAATGCTTGGATCTCATATACATGAGCATGTAATCCTTCGTTCCTTTCAGGTAACTCCAAACATTCTTTGCAGCTTTTTAGTGATCAATTCCTGGGTTACTCTGATATCTTCTCAACATTTCGACCGCAAAATTAATATCCGGTCTTGTGCAAGTCTGAGCAACGTCATTGTTTGACATTGTTCTTAGTTCTCTACGTTTGGTGTGCTTTCATTTGAGTTTTGCAGCGGCTACTAAAGCTTCTAGTTGACAAAGTGATGTGTTGCGATCCTCTGTTAATATAATGAGTCATCCGCTAGATAAAAAAATTAGGCTATTTGGTTTAAGTGTAAGACTCAGTAAGTTTTGTTTGTTCAATTGCTGCGAGCCGTGGATTGATTTTTGGAACATTAGACTTGGGCCAACCAAATTAGTCTTACTAAGGCCCAAAGTAGTGAATATACTGCTGACCCATTTCTTCTTTATATGATAACATAATTAGCCTACTTTTCATAATTAATCTATTTCATGCTTTTCTACAACAAAATTCATAACCCATAGGCCTCACTTAATTAATTTTAAATATTTAGAGCTCGGGATGTGCCATTTAGCAAATTTCCATGGCCTCCCGCAAAGTAATTAAGTGCGTAGTTGCTTTAGGTGCGTATTTTAATAACATTACCTTCTTAAACTCGGGTGTACATTTATGTGACCCAAATTCAAATCTCAACGGAGTCGAGATGTGTCAACAACCACGGGTGCATTGATGTGACGTGGTTCGAGATGCGTTTTCACGATGTTGCAATTCTCGTTAAAGATAATAATAATAAAAGCGGTTAAAAGTTAAAATTCGCACATAGGCTCATAATTGTTAAAATCAGATATTCTAAAGCCAAATATAACAGTTGAGCAACCGTGCTAGAACCACGGAACTCGGGAATGCCTAACACCTTCTCCCGGGTTAACAGAATTCCTTATCCAGATTTCTGGTTCGCGGACTGTAATATAGAGTCAATCTTTTCCTCGATTCGGGATTCAACCGGTGACTTGGGACACCATAAATCTCCCAAGTGGCGACTCTAAATCTCTTAATAATCACGTTTCGATTGTCCTTTAATTGGAAAAACTCCTTTTACCACACCCCTCGCGGGGTGCGGTAGCGTAAAAAGGAGGTGTGACAACTCTGGCGACTCCACTGGGGAAGTAACCCAGAACCACTGGTTTAGGGTTAGAAATTCAAGCTTGGAATAATTGTTGTATTTGGCTTATTTATTATCTGGTTTTTATTTGATGTTTCGACTTAAATGTGCTAAATGTTGCTTTTTACCGCTTTGATAAATTTTTGAACTGTGTATATAAACTGCCTTCTTATGCACCCCTCTGAGTCTTCTTGAAATTAAAATTGGGCATTTGCTTGGCATAGCCCGCTTTCTTTGAGATAGCCGAGATATTTGGCACCTGGTGAAGGATTTTAGTCACACATGTTTTAGGCGGGGAGCACCACCAGTTAAGCCGGAAAGCAATGCTACCGGTACACTGACCCTTCTCGGCTCGAGTTGTCCGCTCGGATAATCCAGGTCTAGAACAATAAACCCAGGACTTAAACCTAGTATAACAAAGCCTCATGCCGGATCCCTAGTAGGAGCGTTTGTTTGCATCATGTGCATTTGACTTAGGAGACTCAACACAGGGGTTGGGTCTGTCTAGGACAGGTATACTCGAAATAAAAAAGACCATCCTGATGTATTTTACTTGCTACTTATGCATTTATTTACTTCGGACTTCCATGTTGACCGACTTTTGAATATTGGGAAAAATAAAAAAAAAAAAGGAAAAATAACAGTGTAGAGGGTTAGGAGAGTTAATCACCTGTTTTAAAAAAAAAATACCAATGTCCAAGTAGTGCCGAAACTCTCTCAAATTTTTGAGAAAAATGAAAAAAAGAAGGTTTTTATTTTTTCAAAATAGATGTTTTATTTTCCACTGAAAAAAGAAAATAAAATATATTTTTTCAAAATAGTCTGCTTTATTTGCCAATAAAAAAAATGTGATATGGTTTTTTTTTTTTTAAAATAGTTTGTGTTTTAAAATGAAAAAAAATAGTTCGTTTTGCTTGGAAAAATGTTTTGTTTTCAAATTTAGGTTATTTTCTTTGGCAGAACTACGCTGGTTTGATTCTCACCGGATGTGAGATACGTAGGCAACCCTCATCGGGTCTAACCTCCCCTTTTGCAAAAATAGTCAAAAATGTCAAAATTCTAATTTTCGTCATGAATAAGTCGGGTGATGCTGTTTTCGTCAAAACTACCCGAATGTTTCCGAAAGGGACGCCGGAAGGCTAATTTTGCATAAACAACCACCTTTGGTCATTTTTTAGATCCGGGTCGGTTGACCCACACAGCCTTAAAATCGTCGTTCCCGAGGCGCTGAAAGGCCGTGTTTGCAATATCGGGTTTTATTTTGAAAAATAAGAAAAAAAAATCATAAATAAGTTGGATGATGCCGTTTTGTCGAAAATAGCCGAATGTCAAAAGAGTGTTGCTTTCAAAAGAGTGTTGCATGTCAAAAAAATATTTTATTCGTTTTCATCAGTGAAGATTATCGTAGACGTGTGATTTTTGACCTCCCCAAGATTTTTTATATTTTTAGCGTAAAATATTTAGTTTAGGCCTAATATAGCTATCTCATCTAATTTTGGCTCTTTCACTTTATTTTCATTACAAAAATGAAAAAATACAAAAAAAAAGATATATAAATTTGAGTTTATGTATTTATCATAAACTTGAAAAATACAAAAATAGCACCTTATTTTTAATCTTTATATAATTTCAAAAATTACAAAAAAATAGTTTTATTAATGTTTTGTAGCCATTTTAATCTTTAAAAAATAGTGCTTTATATTTTTATCTTTACATAAAAACGAAGACTGCAAAAAATAGTTTTGTTTTAATTGCTAGTCTTATTTTGATAGATATTTCGCTTGCGTAAGATTAATTAAATAAGGTCGTGTTTTTATATTTGGGTTCAAATGACCCCTTTTTAGGCCTAATTTTCGGACCTAGCCCATAACAATCCGAGCCCACCACACGTGGGGGACATGGACAGAACACAAAAAATGACCCATCACTCTTGGGCCACACCCCCACGTGCGACCCTCTCATTTTTGAACAAAAAGACCATACACTTATACATTGAAGGGGGGAGGGGAGCTAAAAGGAGGACTTCAGATTTTTACACTGAAGGGGGACGGACAATACACATGCACACAATATATACATATGCACTTGCTTCATCTTCCAGATAGAGAGATAACCATACAAAACCCTAGTTTAACCCTAACAACCCACTACCGCTGCCGCCATCTCCTCCACCCAGCAGCCGCCGCAACAGTGCTGAACGCACCCCACCCCTCACGTCTTCATCTTCTTCGTCACCCTCCCATCGAAAAAGACCAACCCCACCAGCTGAAAACAACACCAGATGACCCCCGACCCCTGAACTCTAACGCCCGCCATTCACACCACTCTTGTAACCCATCGCCATATACAAACAACCAGACGATCCTAGCCCACCATTAACAGTCCTCGCCTCCGTTTCCACCTAAACCAGCGAGAACGGACCTCCAACCTCTCTCAACATATGAGAACGACGAGCAGTAGCGGAACCTACACCCCATCGCTTTTTGTGTTCGACCAAACGACCCTCCCCATCGGTTCATCCATCTCCATCCACCTTCGCAAACCAGTAGCCCGTCGGAAATCCAGCGTATACAATGACGGAAACGTGAGAAAGGAGCGAAAACAGAGCCGTTGAGGTTGTCATCGAGGTAGTCCGGTCAGTCTGTTGCTTGCCGAGGTTCTGTCGTGAACTTACTGTTGGGAAGCTCAAACCTGACTGAGCCTTAAATTTCTAAGTTCTATTGAAGGTCCATTTCATCTCCTACTCTTTATTATGATGTTGTTCTTTATTAATTGAAAGAGTTTGAATTTTTCTTATCTCTGAGAATGAGAATGGCTATTTGTTATTAACGTGTGTGATTTTATGAACTATCTGCAAACAAAGTTGGGAACAGTGATGCTTGCATACTTCAATGTTCATCGTTGGGTTTCTATATTGAAGAAGAACTGAAAGGATTTTGTTTGAAATTGTTCTTAGTTCTCTACGTTTGGTGTGCTTTCATTTGTGTTTTGCAGCGGCTACTAAAGCTTCTAGGTTGACAAAGTGATGTGTTGCGATCCTCTGTTAATATAATGAGTCATCTGCTAGATAGAAAAATTAGGCTATTTGGTTTAAGTGTAAGATGCAGTAAGTTTTGTTTGTTCAATTGCTGTGAGCCGTGGATTGTTTTTTGGAACATTAGACTTGGGCCAACCAAATTAGTCTTACTAAGGCCCAAAGTAGTGAATATACTGCTGACCCATTTCTTCTTTATATAATAACATAATTAGCCTACTTTTCATAATTAATCTATTTCATGCTTTTCTACAACAAAATCCATAACCCATGGGCCTCACTTAATTAATTTTAAATATTTAGAGCTCGGAATGTGCCATTTAGCAAATCTCCATGGCCTCCCGCAAAGTAATTAAGTGCGTAATTGCTTTAGGTGCGCATTTTAATAACATTACCTTCTTAAACTCGGGTGTACATTTATGTAACCCAAATCCAAATCTCAACGGAGTCGAGATGTGTCAACAACCACGGGTGCATTGATGTGACGTGGTTCGAGATGCGTTTTCACGATGTTGCAATTCTCGTTAAAGATAATAATAATAAAAGCGGTTAAAAGTTAAAATTCGCACATAGGCTCATAATTGTTAAAATCAGATATTCTAAAGCCAAATATAACAGTTGAGCAACCGTGCTAGAACCACGGAATTCGGGAATGCCTAACACCTTCTCCCGGGTTAACAGAATTCCTTATCCAGATTTCTGGTTCGCGAACTGTAATATAGAGTCAATCTTTTCCTCGATTGGGGATTCAACCGGTGACTTGAGACACCATAAATCTCCCAAGTGGTGACTCTAAATCTCTTAATAATCCCGTTTTGATTTTCCTTTAATTGAAAAAAATCCCTTTACCATACCCCTCGCGGGGTGCAGTAGCGTAAAAAGGAGGTGTGACAGCTCTGGCGACTCCACAGGGGATGTAACCCAAAACCACTGGTTCAGGTTTAGAAATTCAAGCTTGGAATAATTGTTGTATTTGGCTTATTTATTATCTGATTTTTATTTGATGTTTCGACTTAAATGTGCTAAATGTTGCTTTTTACCGCTTTGATAAATTTTTGAACTGTGTATATAACCTGCCTTCTCACGCACCCCTCTGAGTCTTCTTGAAATTAAAATTAGGCATTTGCTTGACATAGTCCGCTTTCTTTGAGATAGCCGAGGTGCTTGGCACCCGGTGAAGGATTTTAGTCACACATGTTTTAGGCAGGGAGCACCACCAGTTAAGTCGGAAAGCAATGCTACCGGTACACTGACCCTCCTCGGCTCGAGTTGTCCGCTCGGGTAAGCCAGGTCTAGAACAGTAAACCCAGGGCTTAAACCTAGTATAACAAAGCCTCATGCCAGATCCCTAGTAGGAGCGTTTGTTTGCATCATGTGCATTTGACTTAGGAGACTCAACATAGGGGTTGGTTCTGTCTAGGACAGGTATACTCGAAATGAAAAAGACCATCCTGATGCAGTTTACTTGCTATTTATGCATTTATTTGCTTCGGACTTACATGGTGACCGGCTTTTGAATATTGGGAAAAATGAAAAAAAAAAGAGAAAAATAGCAGTGTAGAAGGTTAGGAGAGTTAATCACCTATTTAAAAAAAAAATACCAATGTCCAATAATTGCCGAAACTCTCTCAGATTTTTGAGAAAATTTAAAAAAGGGAGATTTTTATTTTTTTCAAAATAGATGTTTTATTTTCCACTGAAAAAAGAAAAAAAAATATTTTTTTCAAAATAGTCTGCTTTATTTGCCAATAAAAAAAATGTGATTTGTTTTTTTAAAAAAAAAAATAGTTTGTGTTTTAAAATGAAAAAAAATAGTTCGTTTTGCTTGAAAAAATATTTTGTTTTCAAATTAGGTTATTTTCTTTGGCAGAACTACGCTGGTTTGATTCTCACCGGATGTGAGATACGTAGGCAACTCTCGTCGGGTCCAACCTCCCCTTTTGCAAAAATAGTCAAAAATGTCAAAATTCTAATTTTCATCATGAATAAGTCAGGTGATGCCGTTTTCGTCAAAACTACCCGAATGTTTCCGAAAGGGACGCCGGAAGGCTAATTTTGCATGAACAACCACATTTGGTCATTTTTTAGATTTGGGTCGTTGACCCACACAGCCTTAAAATCATCGTCCCCGAGGCGCTGAAAGGCCGTGTTTGCAATATCGGGTTTTATTTTGAAAAACAAGAAAAAAAAATCATAAATAAGTTGGGTGATGCCGTTTTGTTGAAAATAGCCGAATGTTCACGAAAGGGACGCCGGAAGGCTGACTTTGCATAAACAACCACCATTGGGTCATATTTTGGAATTTGGCCGGTTAGCCCACACAGCCTTAAAATCTTCTTCCCCGAGGTGTTGAAAGGCCATGTTTGCAAAACCAGGTCTTTTATTTTAATTTGAAAAGCAAGAAAAAAAAGAGTGAGCAGGCAAGTGAATGCCGTTGTGATTTTTGGTCAAAAGAAGCCGACCCAGCTTCGGCAGTGTATTGAACCGTTCTTGCCAAGATAGCCTTAGAGTATCTTTCAGTTGTCGAAAGGCTATTTTCGTAAAAGAACGGACAAGTTTGTAAAATAATCCTTTCCGGCCTCAAAATTCATGTGAAATTGAGAAGGGGCCACGTCTGCAAAAAATAGTCATTTGGTTAAAATTGGCATATAGGGGAAGGAATGTGTCAGTCTATTTTTTTATTTGTATTTCTTTTGATTAGAGTATGTGGGTTGTTTGATTTTCAAGTCTGTAAGTAATCTTTTCGTCAAAAATCTGTTAGTATGGTCAGTTTTTAAAACTTTGTAATCAAGTTTGTTTTATTATGAAAATTGAAAATTCCTAAAAAAAGTGTAATTGTTATTGACCTTTTATCTGCCCGAACTACGCAAGGTCTGATTCATGCGGGGTCATGATACGTAGGAAATCCACATAAGATTCGACCACAACTTTAATAATAATAAGGACTGACTGAGTCCACAAAAAAAGAGTGCAAAGTTTTGATAATAATAAGGACTGATTGAGTCCACGAAAAAAAAAAGTTGTTAATAATGGGGACCGACTGAGTCCATTCTAACATGTTTTGTTTTGAATTGTAAAGTAAGTTGAGGTGGTTGGTTTGTGGCAAGTGGACAACGCAAGATCCCCGAAAGATGGTACAGGAGGAAATAACCCAAATATTGAAAAGCTTAGAACAGTAGTTGAAAAACACGCAAGGGTTGGCAGGTCAAAAGAGTGTTGCTTTCAAAGATCTATGTCTGTTCCCCGATGTTCACTTGCCGCCTGGTTTCAAGATTCTCAAATTTGAAAAGTACGATGGACATGGACACCCCATAGCCCACTTGAAAAGGTATTGCAATCAACTAAGGAGTCTAGGAAGAAACGAAGAATTGCTAATAGCTTACTTTGGGGAAAGCCTTACGGGAGTAGCAACTGAATGGTTTTTGGATCAAGACGCATCTCGCTGGTACGTCTGGAACGACATGGCACATGCCTTTGTCAAACAATTTCAATACAACATCGACATTGCCCCAGACCGCATTTTCCTTTCAAATCTGAAAAGAAACCAAGTGAAAGTTTCAGGGAATATGCCCTTAAATGGAGAGAGCAAGCAGCTCGTGCTGAGCCACCCATGGATGACCACGAGTTAATCACTGTCTTCCTTCAGGCTCAAGAGCCGGATTACTTTCAGAACATGATGTCCGGAGGTTGGTCAATCTTTATTGGATGTAATCAAAATGGGAGAAATGGTAGAGAACGGTCTTAAGACAGGCAGAATTATAAGTCAAGCGGCTCTCAAGGCTGCAGCTCAGGCTATCCAAATTGAATCTGGTGACACGAATGAGAGGGATGAAGAAGTTATAATGACGTCAAGGTCAAGAAGAGGGCCCAGAAGAACACTTCGACGGTATGTGCAGCCTTATCAGGTTTTCCATAACTCCCCTGAGCAATACTATCCACCTCAGAACCCACCATACTCAGTTGATCCACCTCAGTATGTTGTCCAGCCATCAAATCATCCAAGAAAACGGGCACGGGTGTCATAAAATCTCCACCAGCTTCCGCAGAATTTCCAAATGCCTTATAACCCATATCCAAGCCAGGGATATAGAAGGGAACAGAAGCTGAAAGATAATTTTATACCAATAGGAGGGTCCTATGCAAGCTTATTTGAGAAGTTAAAACAACATGACGTGATTGCACCCATTCCTCCAAATCATGTGGACCCACGTGCAAGAAGTTTTGATCCATCTAAAAGGTATGAATACCATTCCAATGCCCAGGGGCATAATGTGGAAAGTTGTCGGGATCTGAAAAAGGAAATAGAAAGGATGATCCAGGAAAGATTGATTGTGATTCAAGATAGTGACACCCAGAATATCGTGCTGAATCCTTTACCTGCACATGATGATACACACTTTCTGGCGGTGATGCCTGGTGACATGGGATATGAGAATCCACTCGGGAATTTGCCGACTTAAATGGGAGAAGGCTATAGTGATTCTAATAATCAGACTTGTGGCTAAATATCAGGCTTATCAATTGGAGAGTCATGTAAGAAGGAATCTTGGCGGCTTATTTTGTTGTCATTTCTGTTTGTCCGGGTTATTTCAGGGTTGTAATCCGGATATTGTCTTGTAGCTCAAACCTTTTTATCCTTTTATTTTTCTTTTGATCGTAGTGTCTCATTAGTATTGTCTAGGTTTGTTCTGAAGGTTGTACTCTAGTTTATTGTGCTTGTTCTGTTGTACAAACTCTTTTCCCGTCTGTCTAATGCAATTCTCGGTCTCCCGTTATTTCTAGTCATTTTTTGGTTTAAGTCTTTTCTCTTTATAGTTCTTTTCTGTCAACTCTAGTGACATGACATGCGCGCAGTATGGGCCTAATCTTAAAAGTTAAGCGTAAATTATGAAGCAATTTGGGAGGTGATCGGGGCATTTAAAGGAAATAAGAATGATTTGAGATTATTTGGAACCCGAGTCATGTGAAACTGGGACGTGTAAAACATAAAGAAAATCGTAAAGGCAACCTAGCCAAATTGACATGGGGGTCACTCGTGGTAATGAAAATGAGAGTGTTACCCAACGATGCTTTAAAATGACAAATGAAAAGGCGAATGGGCGGATATGGTTATCAAGCCTGGCACAATCAGAAGACGTTACTAGTTTAATTGTGCTGTTTGCACTTGGTATGTTTTGAAGATTGGAATGACGAAGGCATTTTGTTCTGCTACCTAAACACTTTGTCCTTCGTTAACCCGTTGAATCTTATTTATTTTCTTTCATACCCCTCTTTTGAAATCAGTAACAAAGAGTAGAAGAAACACAAATAGAAAAAGATAAGAAAAGAAAAAGAAAAAGAGAAAACAAGAAAAAAAAATGATGAAAAGGTAAAAAGGAAAACTATAACAACAAGGAATTGGGAACTACGTTTGACCTGATTCCTCAAAGAGGATACATAGGCGCTTCATGGCTCGGCCATAGTGTAAAAAAAAATCCCCAAGCAAGAAACTGGGGCAAAAAAAAAATTGTGTTTATTATAAATAAATCTAGTCCGAAGGTTGTAAATTTTGAATCCAAATTGATGTGTTTTTGAGCCTTCAAGTACCTTTTCTTTCTAGACCTATCCAAATCCCATATTACGGTCCAAAGAAAGACCTTTCGATCAGTCTGTAAAAATGCCAAGTCAGACAAATGAAAGAGTCCTATCGGCGAACATAACACTCTGATAGCAGAAAAGACTCTGATCCCGAGCAGAAAAGAAAAATGAGAGTCTTAGCGGTAACACCCCAATCCCCAGCTAAAAAGAAATAAAATGAGAGAGTCTTACCGGTAAAAACCTTCACAGGCACCATGAGGCGATTGTAAGATGAGAGAAATCAAAATGGGAGAGACTTTATAGTGAAAACCTTCGGGCACTACAAGTCGAATGAGGGAGAGAATCAGATGTGAAATTACCAAACAAAGATTGTGAAAGGCGATTAACGATGGAGGATAGGCCATATGTGCATGTCATGACCATTAGAGTCGGTATCCGCGTTTGATAGGTTTTTATTTCATAGTTTTTCCTTTTTAGAAAGTCATCCTTTTTCCTTTGTCTTCTATTTTGTTCCTTTTATCTCTTTTCATCGAAAATAATTCCCCAACAGAGTCTGTTTGGTCAGAACAAGTTAGAAATGACTTCAAAATTTGCCATCAGCTTTCTAATTATGCAAGGTGAGATCTGAGTAGAACATCCAAGTGGTATAAGCCATGAAGGAACAAACGCAAAGGCCAGTGTCCAGAAGGATATTCCCCAGCAAGAGGAAATTGACAAAGGGGTGGATCAGTGTCAAGGAGGATACCTCCAGCAAAAAGCGAAGGTTAATGACCTCAAGGCCGAGGCCAATGAGACTCAAAGGTCGGGGAAATGCCCGTTCCCTAGCTATGCCACAAAAGAAGGGGTAAGACCCCCAGTAGAAAAGGTATCCCCAGTGACAAGGATGAACGAAGGAAGTGGTACGTCAGTAAAACATGCAAGATCCTCAAGCAAAGTCACTGTCATAGGAATGCGAGGGGTCGAGATTCCAGTGGAAAACAACAGTGAAAGGCTTGTGAACAAAGAGTCGTCAAGGAGGGCGGGGAAGCAAGAAAGGGAAAAACTATCCCCAACAGGAATATCATCCCCAGCAAGTTTTGATAATGAAACGCAGAGCAGGGAAAGAAGAGGAGAACCATCCCCAACAGGAGCATCACAACCAACCACCCCGTTTTAAACTAACAAATTTTCTTTGATTTGAAGCAGGAAAAAAGAAATGGCATTGATGGCGGAAAGGCATGCCACGAGGAAGATTATCAAACTGGGGCAGAAAATTTTCCTTTCATTTTGAATTTTTTTTGGAAATCAGGTATCCACTTGGGGAAGAAGGAAGATAAGACAAGCCTTAAGGAAAGTGGTCTTTGAACCAGTGTTATCCCCAGAATAACAAGTTTTAATGAAGGAAGTTGTATCCCCAGCAGGCAGAACAAAAGGGTGAAACTTGTGTTCAGAAAAAGCAAAAGGCCAGTGTCATCCCCAGCAACTTCCAGAAAAATGAAGCATCGATTTTGAAGGAATAAAATTCCCCCAACAGTGTTATCCCCAGCTGATAACATTTTTATCCCCAGTAGTGTTGAGAGAAAATTTGAAGAAAGTAGTTTTGAAAAAAAAAAGAAGAAGAAGAATGGGAAGAAAGGAGATTCCCCCAGTATTTTTATCCCCAGCAGGTAAGTAAATAATTTCCCAGCGGTGTTATCCCCAACATCCGAGGGAAGACGACACGAGTTTGAGGGAAGCAGTTCTGGAAGAAAGATAATTCAAGTAAGAAGGAAATGGTTGCAAAGAGGAACAATGGCAACACAATGCAGTTTTTAAGTTGTTGAAATAGGGAGCCCTCCCGTAGAACGGAGGCGTTACTTTTTGTTAAATTATTGAAGTCGGGAGACCGCCCGTAGAACGGAGGCATTACCTTTTTATTTTTTTTAAGTCAGGTACCCATTTGAGGAAGAAAGAGGATAACACAAAGTGTTAAGGGAAGGAGGAAATTATCCCCACCAAGAAGGTCACAACCGACCATCATTTTCAAAAACTAACAAAATTTTTCTTTGTATGTAACAGGAACAAAGCAGTGCAAAGTTTCTCCTAAGATGAAAACAACCTAGTCTGATGAATTGTTTCGCCTAAGATAAAAAAATCTTAGTCTGATGAATTGTTTCTCCTAAGATGAAAAATCTTAGTCTGATGAATTGTTTCTCCTAAGATGAAAAATCTTAGTCTGATGAATTGTTGCTCCTAAGATGAAAAGTCTTAGTCTGATGAATTGTTGCTCCTAAGATGAAAAGTCTTAGTCTGATGAATTGTTTCTCCTAAGATGAAAAATCTTAGTCTGATGAATTGTTTCTCCTAAGATGAAAGAATCTTAGTCTGATGAATTGTTTCTCCTAAGATGAAAAAACTTAGTCTGATGAATTGTTTCTCCTAAGAGGAAAGAATCTTTGTCTGATGAATTTTTTTTAAAGATTAATATAAAAGTCAGTTGGAAAGACTTAGAAAAGATAACAATAAAGAAGTAAAGGCAACAGCCAGAAAGACTCAAATAGATAACAAAAGGGGAAGGCAAGAATTGGAAAGTTGATAAGAAATGGAAAGCAACAATTGAAGGTTTTAGATAAAAACAACAAGAAGAATGAAGCAACAATTGGAAGGTTTCAAGTAAGACAACAAAAATAGACCNATCATTCAGTCTTTAAATTTCAATTTTCGAAGTCGGGATCCCGCCCGTATAATGGAGGAATACATTTCAGTCTTTACATTTTAAGTAATCACAAAAATGGACCTAATCTGATGAATTATCTCCTAGAATCAAAATCTTAGTCTGATGAATCTTTCTCCTAAGATATCAAAATCTTAATCTGATGAATCTTTCTCCTAAGATATCAAAATCTCAGTCTGATGAATCTTTCTCCTGAGATCATATAAATTTAGACCTACTCTGATGAATTATCTCCTAGCGTCAAAATCTTAGTCTGATGAATCTTTCTCCTAATATATCAAAATCTCAGTCCGATGAATCTTTCTCCTGAGATCACATAAATTTAGACCTAGTCTGATGAATTCCTAGCGTCAAAATCTTAGTCTGTTGAATTTTTTCACCTAAGATGGTAATCATTTTAGTCTTTAAACTTCAGTCTTTTACATTTCAGGTCTTGAAGTCAGGAGCCCTCCCGAATAGCGGAGGGTTTCCACAAAAATACCTAGCATAAATCCAAATTCAGAAGCCAGAAGGAAGTAATCAGTTCAAGTTTGAGTCAACAAAAGTTAGTCACAATAAAGAAAAACAAGAAAAAGAAAAAAGAGAAAGGTAAAAAATTAAGTGGAGAAAAGATGTGGTCTGCTCAAGGCATGGCCGGGGTTACAAGAACTGCATACCTGGTCCTGATCCAGAAAGCTAAAAAGGATTAACTAGTTCCTACAACTGGCAAGTATCAATGTTCAGATCAGAGTCCACATGAAGAACCATTCAAGACTCGAGACCAAGCTGCAGAGGGCTTATAGATATGAATATTTGTAACTAGTACCTGACATGCTTAGTTAGTCTTTTTCAAATTTTGATTTTGATGTAACAGCATGACCGCAGACCGGAACCTCGACAGGACGGAACCTCGACTAGCTCTTCACCTCGGTAAACTCTATTATCTCGCTCACTTCTGAACTACACGTGGCCTGATTCCTTTATAGCCAAGAATATGTAGGCAGCTCAGATATACCAGGGCTCGGTCACTTCCTTTATAGCCAAGAATATGTAGGGAGCTCAGATATACCATGGCTCGGTCACACTCTCTTCCTTTAATTGCTAGTCTTATTTTGATAGTTATTTCGCTTGCGTAAGATTAATTAAATAAGGTCGTATTTTTATATTCGGGTTCAAACGACCCATTTTTAGGCCTAATTTTCGGACCTAGCCCATAACAATCCGAGCCCACCACACGTGGGGGACATGGACAGAACGCAAGAAATGACCCATCACTCTTGGGCCACACCCCCACGTGAGACCCTTCATTTTTTGAACAAAAAGACCATACACTTATACATTGAAAGGGGGAGGAGAGCTAAAAGTAAGACTTCAGATTTTTACACTGGAGGGGGATGGACAATACACACGCACATAATATATACATATGTACTTGCTTCATCTTCCAGATAGAGAGATAACCATACAAAATCCTAGTTGAACCCTAACAGCCCACTACCGTCGCCGCTATCTCCTCCACCCAGCAGTCGCTGCAACAGTGCTGAACGCACCCCACCCCTCACGTCTTCATCTTCTTCGTCACCCCTCCCATTGAAAAAGACCAACCCCACCAGCTGAAAACAACACCATACGACCCCCGACCCCTGAACTCTAACGCCCGCCATTCACACCACTCCTGTAACCCATCGCCATATACAAACAGCTAGACGATCCCAGCCCGCCATTAACAGACCTCGCCTCCGTTTCCACCTAAATCAGCGAGAACGGACCTTCAACCTCTCTCAATATCTGAGAACGACGAGCAGTAGCGAAACCTACACCCCATCGCTTTTCGTGTTCGACCAAACGACCCTCCCCATCGGTTCATCCATCTCCATCGACCTTCGCAAACCAGTAGCCCGTCGGAAATCCAGCGTATACAATGACGAAAACGTGAGAAAGGAGCAAAAATAGAGCCGTTGAGGTTGTCATCGAGGTAGTCCGGTCAGTCCGTTGCTTTCCGAGGTTCTGTCGTGAACTTACTGTTGGAAACTCAAAACTGACTGAGCCTTAAATTTCCAAGTTCTATTGAAGGTCCATTTCATCTCCTTCTCTTTATTATGATGTTGTTCTTTATTAATTGAAAGAGTTTGAATTTTTCTGATCTCTGAGAATGAGAATGGCTATTTGTTATTGACGTGTGTGATTTTATGAACTATCTGCAAACAAAGTTGGGAACAGTGATGCTTGCATACTTCAAAGTTCATCGTTGGGTTTCTATATTGAAGAAGAACTGAAAGGATTTTGTTTGACATTGTTCTTAGTTCTCTACGTTTGGTGTGCTTTCATTTGAGTTTTGCAGCGGCTACTAAAGCTTCTAGGTTGACAAAGTGATGTGTTGCGATCCTCTGTTAATATAATGAGTCATCCGCTAGATAGAAAAATTAGGCTATTTGGTTTAAGTGTAAGATGCAGTAAGTTTTGTTTGTTCAATTACTGTGAGCCGTGGATTGATTTTTGGAACATTAGACTTGGGCCAACCAAATTAGTCTTACTAAGGCCCAAAGTAGTGAATATACTGTTGACCCATTTCTTCTTTATATAATAACATAATTAGCCTACTTTTCATAATTAATCTATTTCATGCTTTTCTACAACAAAATTCATAACCCATGGGCCTCACTTAATTAATTTAAATATTTAGAACTCGGGATGTGCCATTTAGCAAATTCACATGGCCTCCTGTAAAGTAATTAAGCGGATGTACATTTATGTGACCCAAATCCAAATCTCAACGGAGTCGAGATGTGTCAACAATTACGGATTGATGTGACGTGGTTCGAGATGAATTTTCACGATGTTGTAATTCTCGTTAAAAATAATAATAATAAAAGCGGTTAAAAGTTAAAATTCGCACATAGGCTCATAATTGTTAAAATTAGATATTCTAAAGCCAAATATAACAGTTGAGCAACCGTGCTAGAACCACGAAACTCGGGAATGCCTAACACCTTCTTCCGGGTTAACAGAATTCCTTATACAGATTTCTGGTTCGCGGACTGTAATATAGAGTCAATCTTTTCCTCGATTCGGGATTCAACCGGTGACTTGGGACACCATAAATCTCCCAAGTGGCGATTCTAAATCTCTTAATAATCCCATTTCGATTGTCCTTTAATTGGAAAAACTCCCTTTACTACACCCCTTGCGGGGTGCGGTTGCGTAAAAAAGAGGTGTGACAATTATAAGTTCAAGCAATCCAAGCTCTGATACCATATGTGAGCATAAACACCAGTTTGATTGCATACCAGAATTTTGAATATGATAATCTTACATTAAATTATTATAGAAAATATACCTGAATCGTAAGCCATTATCACGAAGCGGAAGCGTTAATCGATAAATTGGTTTCTTGCCACTTTTTCTAGCTTTCGTTACTGTCGCCTTTAGTGATGGAAGAAAGAAATAAAATATGGTAACCCTAATGGGTAAGGAGATGACCAATTTATAGAGGTTCTCACTTAATACGGTATGTCCATCAAGTAACCGATCGGAAGGATGAGATTTGATAATTAATTAAATATTAATTATGAGCCCTAAACCTACTGGGTCACATACACATAAGAAAATAACTTACAGCAAGTCCCAAGTAAGCCCCATCGGACAGAGCTTTCCCTATTTTTGGACTATCCAAATTTTTTGTTGTCTCAAAATCAATAACCAACCATCCTAATATCAAACCAAACAATTGACAACTTATCAATTAACCAAAACAAGTCTGCACCATTACTAATCAACCCACTAATAACCAAAAATACTAATTTATCTCCAATTTCGATAAGAAAGTGTAATACTCATCATAAGTCCATAATAACAAAAGAATACTCAAGACTCTATAAGAATGACTATGTAGCGACGCTAAGAATTCAAAGAAAAGACCATAACAATAAATAAAATCTCCGCCCACATGAACAAGTGCGAAGCTCACTAAGAACTATCAATCTGTACGCTCTAATTAACAAAATCCCCGCGCGCGTCAACTGCTGTCTCTGTAAAAAAAATTAGCGGGGAATGAGTCGCTAGATCAGTGAGTAATAACACTTAACCACAACCATTTTTATTGGGGACAAGTCAGAAAACATACCGGTGTTAAACAGAAAATATCATAAAAATGCTCTTTCATAAAAAATAAACAATAATCAGTCTCATAATATTTTTCATGTAATATAAATCAATTGATAATTCGGTAACAAGCTCGGTAAATACTGTGTAATATCAATACATGTTTGGGAGATTTCAATGAACGATTCATGTAATCGGTATAATTGTGGACTTCTTCGCAAGAAGTCAAATATAATGGTAGTCCCTACTCGAGGGAAATCAGTAACGGCATGCTAGTTCTACCTTCCCACTAGCGAGGGCTGTAACGGTAATTGATAATTATAAGGTGCACCAGGTCTAACGAACTCACCATTAGCTACGTGATCCTTCAAAGTCTACTCCCATTTATGCTTGTCTCTGTAATCCGTATATACTCACAGGAAAAATATTTTAAAACAATATATGACATTTCAGTTCTTATCAAATCATGTAATTTCATTTCGATAAAAATAAATTCAAGTAATGGTAAAACATATCTAGTGACCACAAGAATATATAAAACAATAGTAATCATGTCAAATAATTATTTTGGTATCATGTCGAGTAAAAGACGTGCCCCATATGCAACTCAAAATAATCGGTAACATATTCATATTAAAAATCATGTCTAAATCATGCAAATTATGAAAAAATAAATTGTGGTAAGACAATACTCATGACGAAATATCAAATACTTCACCTCGAGCAATTCGTACAACTTCCTCCAATAAATCTGTAATTACATGATATCGATCTCATGTTAATTTCTATGTTTTAGGCTAATTCATAGCTAATTTAGAATGCCCAACCTTCAGAGTTTAAAATTTTCCCTCTTATTGTACCTTAAATATCAAGACTCATTTCAGTATCCCAACTCACGCTACATTGTAAATTTTTTCCAATATCACCAATATTAGTAGCAATCATATTTGATTACCAATCACTTACTAAACGGAAAGGTTTTTTTTGAAGGAATATCCCTTTCTTCTCTTTTTTTTGTTGGCATATACATAATATATAAGTTTATACCCCAAATCTATAGCACTGGTTCATGAAAAATTTCATGAACTCCGTTAATTCATTAATTTTAATTCATCAACTAATTCTCAACCCCAACTCTATAGCCATGGAATTTATGATTCAAATCTATGAATTAAGTTAAAAAATTTACCTAGCTTGCTCCCCTTCTCCGTATATTCTTTTGCTAGAACGAAGTAAACCCACTTTGTAGTTGTTTTTGATCGCCTCTGTCCTTTGCTTCTACCAAGCTTGGTCCCTTGTTCTTTTATTTTTGAATGCTCAATGTTTCTGTTTCTCTTTAGCGCAGCTGTGCTGCATTCCCCTTTTCCCCTTTCGTTTGTTTTCTTATTTTTTCCACAGAGTGGGCTACGGCCCTTTTTTAATCCTTGTTCTTTTTTTTTTTGATTTGTTGTATTTTTATAGTTAGTTTCTTCTTCTTCTTCTTTTTTTTTTTTTTTTTAAAATTATTATTATTATTATTATTATTATTATTTTGCTAATGACCAAGACACGCTTATTAAAAATAATATAGGGTATTACAATACCCATCAAAAATTAAATGCCCTTTTTAATCTTAAAAGTCAATTAAATTTCTACAAAGATTTGTGTGCCAGTGAGTTTTTTCAATATAAATGGTAAATGACCCTTTTAAACACAGTAAAGTAGATTCATCGCATTATTAGCAGCTCAAAGTATATTGATGCTTAGAATTCTGGGGAAATAACTGATGTGTACATTGCGTCATTGCCCAAGTAATTGTCCAAGTTAAAGGATGATGTTCCTCTTTTTAAAAGATGATCTTCCGTAAGATCAACTCTTATTTATACTTTGATCCGCCTTCAACATCTTTCATACAATTCAAGCAAGACAAGCACAACAACATATGCGGTTAAAGTATTGTCCTTGAACACCTGATCTTTCTTATCTATCTATAATGTATGACTTTTATAAAAATATTTGATTTCAATATATGAATTGTAATTTAAATCACCGGTGTAAAGAAACAAAAATAAAAATGATTAAGAATACCATTTAGTAAACAACTCTACATGATAAGTCTAAGAGCCTATTTTGCCAAAAAAAAAAATTCCTTTTTTTCGATTTTTTTTTACTTCTCACTTTCGTCCGAAGTTCGTGTTTGACCATGAAATTTTCGATTTTCACTTAGAAGATGAATTTTAGATTTTTTCGAAAATTTAAAAAACTCCAAAAAGCTATTATTCAAAATTTTCACTTTAGATTACACATAAAAATTTAAAAATAATCCAAAATTATATTCATGTCCAAACACAACTCTAATTTTTAAATATCATTTTCACTATAAAAAAAGTTTACTGTTATAAACAGAATTTTATTTATGGCGAATGTCTATATTTAGAGAGATTCTAGGGTTTATTACTTAGTGGCTAAGTCATCCTCTCCCTATAAATAGAGGGTTCTATTCCATTGTAATTCATCCCAAAATTCAATAAGAATTCCCTCTCTCTCTTTCTCTGCAATATTGCTCTTGTTCTTTTATTATTTTCATAACACATTATCAGCACGAGACTCTACCGTCTCAAGAAACTTTTGGAAAGATTAAGGTATAAATTTTCTCCTCTTTTTAATTATGACTGACATTATGAAAAGAAAGTTCGTTGCACTTGAAATTTCGAGTAAGAACTATATGACATGGGTGTTGGATGCTGAAATCCATTTAGACGCAATGAGTCTTGGAGATGCCATTAAACACAAAACTAAAGCATCCACCCAAGACTGAGCTAAAACCTTGATTTTCTTGCGCCATTACCTTGATGAAGGGTTGAAAATAGAATATCTCACAGTCAAAGATCCACTTATTTTATGGAATGACTTAAAGGAAAGATATGACAACTTAAAGTTGGTCACTCTTCCACAAGCACGATATGATTGGGCTCATCTGAGGCTCCAAGGCTTCAAGTCTATTTCTGAATATAATTCTGCGATGTTCAAAATTACTTCTAAATTGAAACTCTGTGGAGATACTATCATTGACTATGACATTCTTGAAAAAACATTTACAACATTTCATGCCTCCAATATGGTCCTGCAATAGCAGTACAGAGAGAAAGGTTTCAAGAGGTACTCTGAGTTGATTTCTCTTCCCTTGTGGCTGAACGAAACAATAATTTGCTCATGAGAAATCACGAAAATCGATCCACTGGGTCTACACCATTTCCTGAAATGGATGAGGTGTATTCCCATTATGCTAAGCGTGGAAAAGGTCATGGCCCTATTCGTGGTCGTGGCCGTGGACAAGGAAGAAATTTTTTGGGTGTTAATCACCCTCCAAAGTAAAATAACCACCAAAAGTGGAATGGGAAAGATGAGAAGCCAAAGGAAAATGGTTTAGAAGCTGAATGTTATCGTTGTTGTAACGACCCGACTGGTCGTTTTGCTTTTTGGGACTCCGTTCCCTTAAATAAAATTTCCTGTACTTGCTTTAGCTAATTTATGACTTGCGGGGATGGTTGGTTCGTGATTCGGAAGAGCTTTGAGTGAAATATGCCCATTTGATTGATTAGGATTTTCCTAAAAGACTAAGTTTGACTTTGGTCAACATTTTGAGCAAATGGATCCGGATTCATGATTTGACGGTTCCGGAAGGTCCGTGGAAAAAAGGGACCGGGGCATATGCTCGGAATAGAATTCCAAGCTCCCTAGCCCGAGTAATGAATTTTTATTAGAAATTATTAATTTGAAGTTTTAAGGATTTAAAGAAACTAAGTAATGATTAATTTCATGAGCATCGAGCTCGTATGTTGGTTCCGAAGCCTGGTATAGGTTCGAAATATCATTTAAGACTTGTTCATAAAATTGGTGTCGATCCGAGTAGTTTAAGGGCGTTCTGGCCCGTTAGAGAAAAATTAAGAACTTGAAGTTCAAAGGTTTGATTAAATTAGTTTTAGGGGATGATTCTTAGATGCATTGTTTCAGGCATTCCGAAGGTTCGAGTAGGTCCGATCATGATTTTAGAATTGTTGATATGTTCGGGCGGGGCTTGGGAGCCCCGAGCATCAATTGGACGAGGCTCGAGTGAAGTGGAAAAATTGAAGAAGTGCTGAAGGTTGCTGCTTCTGTCATAACCGCACCTGCGGTTGGTGGACTACAGGTGCGAGACCGTAAATACGGTTCTTGTATTGCAGAAGCGGCCCAAGCAAGCCAGGCCAGGAACTGCAGAAGCGGCTCCCAAGCCGCAGATGAGGCTCCGCAAATGTGGCCTTTAGACCGAAGAAGTGATCCCAGCCTTCTCTTTCCATTTCGCAGATGCGAAAATCACTGAGGTAGTGAGGTTAATTTAATACGGGTTCTAAGCCATTTTTATCACTTATACACGCTTCCATTGGCGATTTTGGGAGCTTTGGAGAGAAGACTTCCATTTAGCATTGTGAGGTAAGTTTATCCCACCCATCCTTAGTTTAGTTCTTGCGTATTAGGTAGATTAACACTAGAAATTAGGTAAAATCAGAGGGTTAGAACAAGACCTAGGGTTTTAATAAAAGTTAGATTTAACTACGAAAATTATTATGAAATTGATTAGAAATCATATATTATTGATCCTTAGGTTGTAGAGAACAACTTCCTTTGAAAATTTTTGAAGTCCGGGCACGTGGGCCCGGGGTCGAATTTTAGAGAACTTGTGTTAAGGGTGGGAAATTGCTTAAATAGCTAGAATTCGATCTTGTGAGTCTATATTGACTAGTTCCTACTTCATTTAACTAGTTTGGAATCGTTCGACTCCTGAATTGAGGGTTTGGGCTCGTTCTTGGCATTGGAAGTATACTTTGGAGCGAGGTAAGTCTCCTTTCTAACCGTATAAGAGGGAATTGACCCCATAGGTATAATAATTGAGTAAATGCTACTAAATGCAGGGGCTACGTACGTACTAGGTAACGAGATTTCGTGCGTAGCTACTATTATGTTAATTGTCCTGGTAGTCTAGGACCCACATCATGCCATATTTGTGAATATCTCTATATTTTTCTTGCTAATGTGATCACTTAGGAAATGCTAGAGACTTAGAAAGGAATAAAAGTGAACATGTATATTTGTTGAACCCTTGTATGAATTTATTTGAATATAAATGCACCTTCGTGTGTGTTTTTGATATTTGTGGATCGGACCGATCGCCTCGGTATAAATAGATGCATCTATTGTTCGCGCAATTCGAACTTCTGGAAGTGTACAGTTTATTTTCTATTGGATCAGGCCGTCAACCTCGGCATAATGTGCACATGATATCTATGCGAAATCTTATATATGACTTGTTTTGTTTGAAATGTAAATAGCTAACTGAAATATTGTTAAGAACATGATTTGTACATCTTGCTATAGATTGTTGATTGTTGGTGATCCCCATGCTTAGCATGTCACTTTATTATATTATTTGACCCTTGTAAGTATCAAGTCGACCTCTCGTCTCTACTTCTTTGATATTAGACGGAATACTTACTGGGTACATATTGTTTATGTACTCATACTACACTTCTATACTTAATTGCACAAGATCTGAGGCAGGTACATCTGGCTATCAGTCTAGTGCGCATCCCTGATTCATAGACCGAGACTTCCACGGTGAGCTGCTCCCTTCCTATGCCTTTCAGCAGCCGGATGGAGTCTTTTCTTACTTTTGCTGTCTATTCTATCTCAGGCAGTAGGATAGAGTTATTCTTTTGTACATTTTACTAGTTGCCTATTACTTGTGACACCAGGTCTTGGCACACACATTAATACACATTTATTTTTGGATTGTATAATCATTTCGATACATTATTGATCGTTTATAGTCTTAACTTAAATTTGAGAATCTACTACATCTATTTTGGTAAAAGTAAAATGAGAACTTAATTATGTTTCTGCATCAACTTGCCTGACAATGGTGTCGGGCGCCATCATGACCTATTATGGAAATGGGTCGTGACGACATGGTATCAGAGCACTAGGTTCACGTAGGTCTCACAAGTCATGGGCAAACCTAATAGAGTCTTGTACATCGATACAGAGACGTCTGTATTTATCTTCGAGAGGGTATTAGGAAAAAGTACTCTTTATTCATTTCCTACCGTGTAGTGGTTGGTATACTAAAACTCCCTCATCTATTCTATCACAGATGGTGAGAACACGCACGAGTGATGTTCCAGACCCGGGCGGAGCTGCACCCCCCATTGCTAGAGGTCGAGGCAGAGGCCGGGGGAGAGCACCGGCCCGTGGTAGGGGACGAGGGCATCCCAGAGCTACCCCAGTAGCACCACCAATAAATCCCACAGGAGATTCTATCACTGAGGTGCAGGGCGAGGTGCCCGCAGCTGAGCCTACCCCGACGGACTTTATGACAGCATCGGGATTCCAGGAGGTCATGGGCCGTATGCTACAGTTCATGGATTCTATGACTCAGGCTGGTTTATTTCCAGCAGATCCAGCTACATCACAGGCGGGAGAGGGAGCACAGACCCTTACTGCTTAGGCTCCTGGTCATGCAGCTATAGTGTATCAGACTTCGGGTGCACTACCCGCAGATGGGGCCCATCTAGTTGCTGTAATGGTGCCCAAGCCTAGACAAGCTATAGATGGTGACCCACAGAAGCTATTGGACAGATGGACTAGACTTCACCCTTCGGTCTTTGTGGGGGGGGG
>MU739521.1:79006-93506 GCA_026770625.1 Nicotiana glauca
GGGAGGGGGAGCATCATGAGGATGCTCAGGACTTCATAGAAAGGTGTAGGGACAGACTGCACAATATGAGGCTATTGGAGTTGCATGGAGTTGACTTCACTACTTTTTAACTTGAGGGCAGGGCCCGCAGATGGTGGCAGTCCTATGTTCTTGGCAGGCAAGTAGGTTCTCCTCCCATCACTTGGGGTCAGTTCGCACAGTTATTCTTGAATAGGTACATTCCGCCTTCTGAGAGAGAGGAGCTACGATATCAGTTTGAGCATCTTGAGCAGGGTCAGATGTCTGTGATCGATTATGAGGCGAGGCTTTCTGAGTTATCTCGCCATGCACTCATGGTACTTTCCACAGATGCAGAGAGAGTTCAGAGGTTCGTTGCGGGGTTGCACCCCGGTATTCAATCCGGCATGGCCCGAGAGGTAGAGATGGGTACAGAGTATCAGCTAGTGGTTGAGATTGCTCGTAGGATTGAGGGATATCGCTAGAGGGGTAGAGAGAAGATGCAGTAGGATAAGATGGCTAGATTCTCCGAAGAGTTTAGAGGTGCCCCGGCTAGGGGTAGAGGTCAGTTTGGGAGGGGTCAGCCCAGCAGGCCCCCATTTTCAGCACTACCACCTTCTCAGGGTGCTCCAGCGCGCCCCTATTTTAGTGTCATGCTGGAGAGTTCTTATTGACTGCCAGCTATTCAGCGTTCCTCCAGTGGGTATTCAGGTCCCCAGAGTTCTTCTGACTTCTATTTCAGTACTATGACAGAGAGTTCATATCGTCCACCGGCTATCCAGGCTTCTTCCAGTGGATCTACGGGTTATCAGAGTCAGCCATTAGGGCAGCAGGTCGCCGCACCACATAGTTGTTTTGAGTGAGGAGACCTTTGTCACATGAGGAGATATTGCCCCAAGCTTTGGGGCAAGGTAGTGCAGCAGGGCCAGCAACCTACTATTTCAGCACCAGCTTCCTCGCTACCTAAAGGTGGAGGGTAGGCTGGCAGGGGCTATCCTAGAGGTGGAGGTCATGCAGGGAGAGGTCAGTCAACCGGCGCTCCAGCCAGATTCTATGTTTTTCTACCCAGACCAGATGCATTGGCCTCACATGCCGTCATCACATGTATTATTTTCATCTGCGGTAGAGATTGTCACACCTCCTTTTCCTCTACACCCCTGGAGAGGGGCATAATAAGGGAGTTATTTCCAACTTGAAGTGACAATCGAAATGGGATTCATTTTAAAGATTCAGAGTCACCACTTGGAAGATTTATGGTGTCCCAAGTCACCGGTTTAAAAATCTCGAATCGAGGAAAACAATGACTCTGTTTAATAGTCTGCAAACCAGAAATCCGAGTAAGGAATTCTATTAACCCGGGAGAAGGTGTTAGGCATTACCGGGTTCCGTGGTTCTAGCACGGTCGCTCAACTGTCATATTCGGCTTAATTATCTGATTTTAGTATGTTTTGAACCTATGTGCAGATTTTAACTTTTAACCGCTTTTATTAAATTTTTAAAGAATATTGAACATCGTTTAAAATGTATCTTTGGATCGCGTCACATGAAATGCACCCGCAATCTAAAACACATTTTATTCAACATTGTAGGATTTGGATTTGGGTCACATGAAATACACACCCGAGTTTAAGAAGGTAACATTATTAAATAAGGCGTCTAAAACAACTACCGCGTTGTTAACTTTGCGGGAGGCCATAGAAGTTTGCTAAATGGCACGTCCCAAGTTCTAAGTATTTTAAAGAAATAATTAAAGAGGGCCACATAATTTGCGAATTTTGTTTGGTGCGGCGCACCTCAATTTATTTTAAAAGAACATCCTAAAGATGAACTATTATTATCTATCAAGGTTCATTTCTATTCTAAAATGGGCCTAACACAGGAAATAGCCAATACACCGACAACCCAGTAGAAAAGAGAGCATTTAGAAAAAATGGTAGGTTTGAGCCTACAAGATCAAGCCCAAACTCGAACAAAGACTACTTCAATTATTGACGAAGCCCTTAATTCGAATATGCTACTTAGCTCGGAAGGCCTATACCTATATCTTAGTTTCCAAAATCATTAATGAAAAGAAAATGTTAGTCTAGGATATTGAAGCTTTGGGCTTAAATTAGGCCTAGTCTTAGATGAGGAGAGAATGCTGAAGACCTGGCCCAGGAAAGGTACTTCAAACCTCAACTGCAAAGGCTATTGAATTTGGGCCCAAGGTTCGGCCCAATTTCAGCTTCCCGATGGGCTTGATTGAAGGACTCAACATTAAGTCCTTAAAATTGACTAGCAATGAGGTTTAACAAAAGAAGAGATAGAAAATCTTGTATTGAAACTTGTTACATAACCAGTTATATAACGAACACCCAAACAGATTTTAAAACCAATACTGTTGTTAATTAAATACCAGACTTCAAGCTAGATTCAAATGACTAATTCCAAGGATACCACATGTATACATACGTGAATCATACCATGATTTTTGAGAGGGTAAAGCAATTAAAGGTTTCCTTCCTAAGGGCCATATAACATATGATTTTGTGAAATCATTTTTGTGCCTATCAAGAGGTATTCTTAACTACACTTAATGGACATAATTCCAATACAGGACCAATAGCACTTTCCTAACTAAAACATAAACCAAATTAGAAGCACCAATTGATTGCAGCTAAAAATCAAACAAATTTCAAGGTATCTCATCCCAAATTTAGACTAAAACAATGTTGTTTGCTAATGTTACACTTGAACAGGTTCTGGATTAGATAACAAAGACACCTGACACCCAAACATGAATATAGATAAATAGAGTTCATTGTTTATCCAAATACCACATCCAATCATTTTAAACATCCAAATTTAATAAGGAAGACTCTAACTAATATCCATTACTTGGAATCCTATTATAAAGCACAAAATAGTGACAAGAGAAAGAGAATTCAGCCTCAAATAGCATCTTCACTTAATAAAACCTTCACTCTTACATGATCAACAATCAAACCCCAATAATGGGATAAGGAAATACCTGGAATTTGAAAGCAACACAGGAAATGGTCAGCAGAATAACAGTAGCAGGAATCAGCAGCAATCAGCTAACCAAACACAACTTCAAACCCCAAAATGATAGATAGCAGCTCAAAAGATCAGGTTCAAACCAAACAAACAACCTAACAAAGCTTTAAACCAAAATTTTGACAACCAAGTTTGAACCATTTCTCGCTCGGATGAATTCAATAGTTTCAGAAGTTGAAAAAGGATAAAAATCACTAAAAATTTAAATGGAATGGTAGATTTGTATTTATGTGTATGTATATCAGGCTCTCTCCATGTGTATCTCCTGTTTTCGGAGTTTCAGGGTATTCTTGTGTATTTTCAGTGTCCTCTCCTGTGTATTCAACTATAGAGTTCCCCCCATTAAATTCTCTAAATTTCCAGCCTATAAAGACACTAAGCAAGGTGTTAGGTTCACTATTAACCCCTTTTTTAATTCTGGTATGGGCATGCCTATATTTTAAATTAATTCCCCTTAACCTTCTCATTAACCATTAACCCCCCTGCTATTTAATTCCAGAATAGCCTGGGCCAAATTTAACCCAAGGCAAATCACATTCGGGCTTGCAGCCAATTGAACTAACTTATGTCTGACCCTCAAATGGGTCATGGATCAATGACCCGACTATTTGACCCATTTAAGCCTCTTAAACCAACGAAAACACATTAGAAACCAAACCAAAAAGTTCAAAATGACAACTAAAAATAACAGTAATTTCGAGTAATTTCAACAAAAGTCTAAGTGACTCTAAAATTCAGATTAATAGAATGAACAAACCTATTTATCAATTTAAAGTGGAAGGCTTCTAACATACACTTAATGAAAAACAAGAATGACGAAACTGGACCAAATAAAAAGTCTGAAGGAGAAGGGAGAAACAAAAATGAAAGATAATGAACAAAATTAACAACAAAGAAAAGAGAAAGCAATACCTTAGAGATTCAGACCGGACTCGAATCAATTTTTGAAAGGTCTTTCAATTTTTTGACCGGACTAGACCTTAAACTTGAGTTTTTTAAGTGAAAACCCAAAACTAAGGTCCAATTCGGTCAAAGAATCCCTTACATGCCTTTTTGTATTTTAGGGCTCGTGAACTTAGGGTTCAGATTATATTCGAGCATTTTGAGGGGGATTCGGGGGAAGCTGGTAAGGGATTTGGGTGAGGGTTGTCCAGTGAATGTATGGTATCAATTTGGGGGTATTTGGGGAGGGTTAAAGTTGGACCGACCTCTTTTTATTTAAGATTCGAGGGGCTTGGGCAAGATTCGAGGGAAACGAATAAGGGTTTTGGGATGAGGAGGTTAAGGGGGAAGCTGGGGTGTGAATTTGGCGGCCATCGGAGTCGGCGCTACTGGGTTTACGACGAGGGAAAGGGGTGGCGGCTAGGGTTCGAGGGTCGTCTCTGAGAGACGCGATGCTGAGGGTGGGGTGTTTGGGGGGGTATGGTCTGTTTGGTTACTTAAATACTTAGGAGACGGGCTAATTTGGACTGTTGGATCAAATGATTTTGATGGTTCAGATCTGTTTGGACCTTCCAAATAAGATCGTTTGGTTTATAGGGTGTTGGACCGGATGGGGCGGGTCGAGTTCGATTGGTGGATAAAGATATGGACCGTTCGATCAAATTAATGGACGGCTCAGATCAACCAATCCTGAAACGGCATCGTTTCATCGACATTGGAGACGGACTGGACCATTCGATCTAATGAGATAGACGGTCCGGATTGATTGTGACAAAAACGACGTCGTTTGGATGATCTAAATGGCATAATCAATTTGGACCGGATGAGGGGTAATTTGGGCTGTGTAAGGGTGTTTGGACGTTTGGGCTTGGGAACATAATTAAAATTGGCCCAATTTGATTTCTTTCCTCTTTTATCAATTAAAATCAAAATCCTAAATTAAATTACAAAAAATCCAAATTAACTAAAAATGTTACGAATCTCTGAATAATAATTATTATCAATAATTAAATACCAAATTAAAAAAAAATCACAGGATTTAACTCTAAACACTAAAATGCAAACTACGCTATTTTTTGTGAATCTTTTCATTTTTGCAAAACAAACACTTGCTTAATTAATCTAAAAATGTGAAATCAAATCCTAAATGCAAAACAATGCAACATATTTTTTTTATATTTTTCATTAATTAAATAAAATACGAAGGCACAGACAAATGTAAATAATAACAAAAATATCACGAAAATTTACCAAATTGCACACAATAAAACAGACAATTTTGTTTGGTTTTGTGGGAGTAATTTATATGAGGCAAAAATCATGTGCTCGCAGCTTTCCCTCTTTGCCCGTAAACACGAAGAGTTTTCGTGCAAAGACAAAGTGAGCGGATACAAGCGATTTTTGCCCATTTCAATACTCCGTGTGAAGCATCTCTTGAAAGATTTGACCGAACCTTTGCTTCAAAGGTTTCCTACATATCCTTGGCTAAAAAGGAATCAAGTCAATGTAGTTCGGTAAGTTTTGGTAGCTAGGACTACCATGAAGCTGTGTTTACTGTTGCTGTTGCTGCTACTTGCTGACCCCTTATTACACCATGCTAAAAGAAAAATAAAGAAGCTAGGCTAAGCTATGGCCTATGAATTACAAAAATCCTATCTAGACCTTCAAACTTGCTCTTGTGTTTCTTGTTGCCTTGTTGTCTTGTATCCTCTTGGTGAAATCCATTGTTGTCGCTTTGCACAGACTTCTTCAGATGTTCTCCCTTTTCTTCGGGCGGGTACCTAATTGCTGATCCTTTAAATGTCTTCTCTTGATCATTGTCTTCTTCCTCTACTCTCCAGACGGGCTCCTACCTTCTTGATCTTGAAAGGTGCACCTCTGTTCTCCAGGCGGGCTCCTGACTTCAAAAATTTTAAAAGGTATGCCTCCGTTCTCCAGGCGGGCTCCCGACTTCAAAACTTAAAAGGTACACCTCCATTCTTCGGGTTGGCTCCCGACTTCAAAACATACTGCCTCCGTTCTTCGGGCGGGCTCCCGACTTCAAAACTTAAAAGGTACGCCTCCGTTCTCCGGGCGGGCTCCCGACTTCAAAACTTAAAAGGTACGCCTCCGTTCTCCGGGCGGGCTCCCGACTTCAAAACTTAAAAGGTACACCTATGTTCTCCAGGTGGGATCCTGACTTCAAAACTTTAAAAGGTACGCCTCTGTTCTCCAGGCGGGCTCCTGACTTCAAAACTTAAAAGGTACGCCTTCGTTCTCCGGGCGGGCTCCCGACTTCAAAACTTAAAAGGTACGCCTCCGTTCTTCGGGCGGGCTCCCGACTTCAAAACTTAAAAATTTCTTCTTTTGTTACTTGACATTGTTTTCCCTTGCATCTTGAACTATTTTTCTTTGCAACTTAAATTGTCTTCCTTCGAAACTGCTTTCCCTTTAAAACTTGAGTCGCCTTGCTCTCCCTTAAAACTTGAGTTGTCTTGCTCTCCCTTGAAACTTGAGTTGTCTTCCTTGTTCTGTTTGGTATTTGCCTTTCCTTACGGTGGATTCCTCCGAAACAACCGAGATTTTCTGCCACTATTTTAATCAAAGAAAAATCTCGTTAGTTTAAAATGCGGTGGTTGGTTGTGATGCTCTTGCTGGAGATGGTTTTTTCTTCGCTCCTTTCTATACTCTATTTTGTTTGACTGCCTTGGTTGATAATTTCCGACCTTCTCTGGTCCTTAACTGCAGGACTCCTAAATGTTGTTTTTCACTTCTAGTCTTCTTATCTGACCCCAATATCTCCTATGACAACTGATTTCCACTCGAAGATCTAGCCTGTTTATTAACCACTTTCTCTGTCATCCGTATCACCTTTTCTCCGTTTAGACCCAATATTCTCTATTTGTTGAATTGATCATAAACCGGCATGTACCCGACCTTTGTGTCTCCATGAATCCTGAGTCACGTCCATTCTAACCACTCCATGTGTATGATGTTCTTTCTTGACTTAAACTACTGGCCTTGGCTTGGAGGGTTGTTGCTCCTTCACTTGACATGATAACTGATTTGCATTCGAAGACCCAACTTGTTCCTTTACTAACCTCTTCCTTTGTAAACTTTAACCCAGAAAATACCTATCTTCGTTCGAACCCAATACCTTCTATCTGTTGTATTGCTCCTGGACTGACATCTACCAAACCTTTGTGTTTCACCTGATCACCAAAGCATATTGATTGTTACCAACTTCAGTGCGCATGTTGCTTTTTCCTGATTTAAACCACTGGCCTTGGCCTTGAGGTCTATAACATTTGATTTCTGCTTGGAATATCTTGATTGTCACCGGTCCAGCCTTTTCGTCAATCTTATCACAAAATATACTTTTGATCCGTGCACCCAACACACTCCATCTGTTGCATTCTCCATGAATTGATATGTACCAAACCCTTTTATTTTGTAAGGATCCCAAAGCATGTTGATTATTACCAGCTCAGTGCGCTTGTTGTTCTTTCCTGACTTATGCCACTTTAATGTACTAGCCAGATCTCATCTTGTGCAATTGGAAAGATGGTGGAAAATTTTGAAGTCATTTCTCACTTGTTTTGACTAGACACGCTCAGGAAGAAGAAGTGAATAACAAAAAGGAGTAGAATGAAGGACAAAGGAGAAAGATGATCCCTGACAAGAAAAACTACAAAGTAGAAACCTATTGGATGTGGATACTAACTCTAATGACCGTGACATGCACTCGCGGCCTATTCTGTTAAGCAATTCTGATGTTCGGCTCTTGTCGTACCTTTTTGTCATGAAACTGGGCTTCAATGCTCCGCATATCCAATCTGATTCACAATCCTTATTCAACTTGTAGTGCCTAAAGGGTTTTCACTATCAAGCCTCTCTCATTTTGGTCTTTCTCTCGCCTCAAGGTGCTCGTGAAGGTTTTCACCAATGAGACTCTCTTATTTTTTATTCTTCTCAGCTTTCGTCGTCTTACGGTGCCCGTTAGGGTTTTTACCAATAAGACTCTCTCATTTTCATTATTTCTTCCTGCTTGGACCGGAGTGTTGCCCCTTACATGAATAACCTCTACTTGCTCGACTTGGCATCTTTTGAAGACTGATCAAAAGGTCTTTCTTTTGACCGTAACGTGGGCTTTTTGATAGGGTTAGAAAGAAAGGGTATCAAGGCTCAAAATAATTCTAATGGGTTAAAAATTATAACTTTCGAAATCAGATTTCTCACAACAACCATAACTTCTGCCCCAATTTCTTCAGTTGGGGACTTTTGGATTTTATTTCGGTGTGACTGAACCGTGAGGCTGCCTACGTATTCTTAACAGGAATCAGGTCAAACGTAGTTCACACTGATTTCCTTGTTGTTATAGTTTTTATTTTCACTTATTATTATTTTTCTTTTGTGTTTTTTTTATTTCCCTTTTTCTTTCTTCTTTCTTCTTTCTTTTTGTTGTTTTGTTGTTCTCTTTTTTTATCCTTTTTTAATCCTTTTTTTTCTCTTTTACTTAGCTTTCACGCTGGTGTTTCTAATCTTGCGCTACTGATTCCGAAAGAGGGATGTGAAAGAAAACAAATAAGGCTCAAAAGGGGTAGCGAAAGATAGAGTATTTGGATAACAGAACAAAATTCCTTCACCATTCCAATCTTCAAAACATGCCAAGTATAAACAACATAATTAATCAGACACTCGTAACATCTTTTGCTTATGCCAGACTTGATAACCATATCCACACATTCGCCCTTTCCATTTGTCAATTTTAAAGCACTATTGGACAACACTTTCACTCTTATTATCTTTCCAATTTTGGGCAAACTTGTCCTTAATTTCCAACTGATGCGGCATGAAACATAAGTTTTCTTTATGTTCTATCAGCCCAAGTTTCACATGGTTCGGGCTTCAAATGATCTCAATCTGTTCTTCGCCCACATCATCTTCCCAATTGCTTCATGATTAACCTTTAAGATTAGGCCTAGAACTATGTGTGCATGTCATGTCACTAGAGTCGATAGGAAAATAACTATAAAGAGGAGAGAACAAAAGAAAATGACTAGAAATAACAAAAAACAGGACATTGCATTAGACGATAAAACAGTTCGAACAACCATACAAGCAAACTAAACTGGGGTTACAACCCTTAGAACAAACCTAGACAACACTAACATGAGATATTACAACCAAAGGAACTGGACAATATCAAAAGATAGAAGGGTTTGATTTACAAGACAATATCCAGATTACAACCCTGAAATAACTTGGACCACAAAAATGACAACAAAATAAGCCACCAAAACTCCTCCATGGCTAGCCAAAAAAGGAATATCTTTCCAATTACCAAGCACGATATCTTATCCACTGAATTCGGCATCAATAATACTAGGAACTTCACAAGTCTTCATCATATTGTTCTTATCAAGTTGCTTTTGAGTTCCTTTTGCCAGCTCAATCTTAAGATCAACCTCTGATAGTGCTGAAATCTTGGTAGCCCTTGAACCTCCAAGGAACCCAGAAGCATTCTCACATTCCCTATCAAAATAAATCATGCCCACCATATGCGTCTCATTATGCACATGTGATGGACTTTGGCTGGTGTGTGCTGTATCCGAATTTTGCACGACAATGTCACCTGCATCAATATACTTCTGAATCGCATTCTTCAGATTCCAACACTTCTCTTGTCATGCCCCGAGGAATCTGAGCAATATGCGCACCTTTGAGAAAAATCAAACTTCTTTGGAAGAGGGTTTGGCATTCTTATCTGGATTGGCTTCAACATGTCCAATTTCCTTAGCCTTTGGAACAGACTGGCATATGACTCTCCCAATGTAGTGTAGGTTTTCTTCTGTAACCTCTCATTCTTAAAGGCTTGATTTGGTCGGAAACCCGATCTAGGGGGTTTGCGGTAGGCTCATGGGAATAGATAGGCATTTTGTAGAGCTACGTATTAGGAAAGTGATGTACGACTTTGGGAGTTCTGTGAAGAGAAGTAGCATTGGTGAGGATCATCTGGTTCACAAGGATATTCACGGGTGCGATGGCGAAGCTGGAAGGGTTGATCAAGGATTAGATCATCTTCTCTATTTCTCTTTCCTCCACCCAATCTTACTGGGATGTTCTGATTGTCTTTCAAATGACTCATGATTTTGCCTGACTTGATTCCCTCTTCTACCATCTCCCCTATTTTTATCTTATCACTAAAAGGCTTACCCAAAGTCGGGATCAAATGACTGAAGTAGGTGGGCCCCTGGGCTTGTAGGAACAGCTCAACCATTTCTTTTTCAACAATCAAGGGATTGACATGAGTAACTTGCTTCCTCCATCTGAACCCATACTCCCTAAAGTTTTCATTCACCTTTTTTCTATTTTAGATATGGAGGAGAGTTCTGGGCTAGCGCCAGATTTGTATTGAAAGCGTCGCATAAAATCTTGAGCCAGGTCGTCCAATGTATGCCGCTTACCAACATCTTGACGAGTATACCATTCCAAAGCTTCCCCAGTCAAGCTCTTACTAAAATAGGCTATCATCAAATCATCTTTCTCTCCGACAATTCTCATTTCACTGTAATAGACCTTCAGGTGGGCTACCAGATCTCCATGCCCATCATACAAGTTAAACTTTGGCACTTTGAACCCTGCGGGCAGGCGAACGTCAGGTGACAAGGACCATTCTTTGTAAGTCCTGCTACCCTGGTCTCCCCTTCCTTGTTTGTTCTTCAAGGATTGTGCTATGCCTTTCAGCCTCCTGGGTATCCCATCTTCCCCTTCTCTTCCTGTGAACCTTTCATTTTCAACATGTGGCTTATCCCGCGGATCTTGCTTGTATGAGTAGGGAACCTTGTGGGCAACCTCTGAGGGGCAATATTGGGCTTCATCAGCTTGGAGATAAGCGGGTGGATCTGGAGAGTATGGAGGATCATCTGGCATTGTGTCTGGAGCTTGGGTAAGGGAGGCATCCAGGAAGTTAAGTGGTAGCGGGGGTGGTGCCTTCCCCTTGGTCCATGCCTGATACATCGCGGCCATCTGGTATTTCAGTTTGTATATTTCCTCTTTCATTGTTTGCACGTCTAACTCTTCCCCCTCGCACTTACTTCTCTGTCTTGACTGGACATGATTTCTGGTATTTCTCCCTTTGATCTAGTTTGGTAATGGTAATGTGCTAGTATGCTCTAGGTAACTAACTGCTTGACCTCACTGGAAGACAACAAACTTGTTAGTTTTTAGAGTTTAACAAATATGCAATCACACATATGGATGCAATGCACCTAGCCGGTTAACCATTTTCTATCGTACATTTGCTTCGGTTGCGTGCGTCATTCTGGATTTTCTTTGGTCTATTCCCTTTTTATCATAACCCCGCATGAATCAAATCGTGCGTAGTTCTGGCAGGCTGTAAACATAAGTAGCAAGATATTTTGTTTATTTTGTTTTTTTTTCTTGAAAAACAAATGCTTTGATCACAGCAATTGACAGACTTAGAAGAAATTAACAGACTCTGATTGACAAATACTTTTTTTTTCTTTCTTCTTTTAGTGGTGGTCGAATCTTATGTGGATTGCCTACGTATCATGTCCCCGCATGAATCAGACCGTGCATAGTTCTAGCCGATGTAAAAATACGTAGCCAAATATTTTCATAAAAACAACTGCTCTTATTATAACACTTGGAAGAAGTTACAAACTTTGAAAGGAAAACAAAGCAAACTTGAAAAGAAACCGATTTACAAACTTTAATATGAAAATACAGACTCAAAATCGAGATTAAGAATACATTAATGCCTTAAAATTTCCTGTGGACCGCGATGAATCATTCAGCCTTGCCGCGGGCCTTTGTGCGAGATCCCTTTGGAGCCTATCCAAATCGCTCATTATTTACCGGACGAATGTCATCACTAGTACAAAAAGGTGGTACGGGTCATGTTCTCGCATGCTCGGCATTTTGCAATAATGTAACGTGCAATGTTTGCGACCTCTTCTCTAATCCTTTTCTTTTCCTGCAGTAGCCGTCCTATCTGTTGATCCCGGGTTTCCAGCACTCGAGAATTATGAAGGAGTTGATCTTGAAACTTATGCATTTTTTCCTCCATCCGCGCCAACAGGTCGTAACAGTGTTTCCTATCTGCTCTAAAATCTCTAGCTTGCCTGAATACCCTGTCTTCGAGAGTGGCTATTGTTCCTCTCAGGATAGTGATGCTCCCCTCATAATCCCTCTTCATCTGCTGCATATGAAGTGCCCGCTCTTTTGCGCCCTTTGTCCATCTGGACCGGACCCTTTCCAAGCTAGCTTCCGATATCTCTAAGTCCATTTGGCTCTCACGGGCTTTCCCTTTCAGTTCGTTTATGAGTTTCTGAGCAGACTGGCTCCTTTCTGGTTTCGTGACAGCGATTCTCATTTTTCGGATATGAGCCTTAAGGGCCTCATTTTCTTGGATCAGCCTCTTATTTTCCCCTTCATCTGCAGCAGCTTGAACATCCCTTTCAAATTGAAGTTGTATGGCCTACTTATCCAGTTTGCTTATTTCGGCCCTGTAGGATTCTTCCTTTGCCATCCAACCCCATTATTCTCGTGAGTCATCCATAAATTGCTGGACATGGGCTCTTTTAGCAGGTCTTAGGGGAATATGGAATCTCTTCCCAAACCATAAATTATACTTTGGGTCCACTTCGCCTCTAGCTAAATCTCAGACCATGGTTCTGGGCTCGAGGAATCTGCACTCATTCCATAACTTGCGAATTGTATCCTCTGGAAATGCAGCTCTGGGACCTAACTCAAAGACTTGTTTGCTCAGGTCTTCATCATTAGGGACGACTTGAAACCTTCCCAATTGCCGCAATACCCGATGGGGAGCATATGGCTGGATGCTCCGGATGTCCATTAAGAGAATATAACACTCTCCAGCCGACATGTATACTGCTTCAGTGACGGGAAGCCACCCAAATGCCCATTCAATTTTATCGGACGTTAAGGATCTTAGTTGTTTAAACCAAACTTCAGTACCTTCTGGAAATTTAATACCCGTTACTCGTTTGTCAAACTTTTCAATGCATTTTAACCCGGTCAAACCGGCATTCATATATCCCGCTTGATGACAAAGGTGTTCTTGCATCCACAGTTGAAGTAGCAAATTGCAACCTTGAAAAATCTTCCTCCTTCCCGGAAGATAGTCAAAGCTCGGTAGATTTCTTATAAAACCAAAGGAACTACAGTGCTTTTGGCCTTTTTGATCGCGACATCGACCATCCCTACGAGGCCTATTTCTATCTTAGCATCTTTAGGCGGATATATCACCACCCCCAAGAATGCTGTTATGAATTCCAAACCTCGCTTTGTTTCCCATTTGTCTCTATTCCCGGCATGGGTCAGCCTAAGATTCGGCTCTTCGAAACCCCGAGGATTACCATAACGCTGATACATGAACATGAGAGTACAACATCCTGTCGATAAGTCCTCATTCTGAACATCATGGCTAATACTCAGTAAATCAAAAAATCGATGTGGAGATACTGGTCTTGAAGACAAAGGATATTGTCCTCTCAAGTTTCCATCAAGAGTCGCATAACCCGCGACTTCCTCCAGCATGGGTGTATGCTCAAAGTATGAGAAGCAAAATACATTCCGAGTTGGATCCCAAAAGGTTACTAGAGCCTCGATGATATCCAATCTTGGCTTAATATTCAATAGTCCGACGACACCTCCCAAGACTTTTACCACTATTTCCTTGCTACCTTCTCCCAGATCGTTCCACCATATGTGAAGCTTCAAAGGGATCTCATTAAGGACGACGAAAGGTTCAATTTCATTTGTGCTCATCCTGCACATTTATTAAGGTGATTAAATAAAATCATTTATTCGACTCAAAAAAAACCAACACTTTTTTTTATATTATAAAAATAAAGACCCGGTTTTACGAATACGGCCTTTCAGCACCTCGAGGACAATGATTTTAAGGCTGTGTTGGTTAATCAGAAAAAACCTTGAAAAATGACAAAAGGAGGCTATTCTTGCAAAAGCAGCCTTCCGGCGTCCTTTTGGGACATTCGGCTTATTTTAGACAAGAATGGAATCACCTAGCTTATTTAGGACAACATAAAATTTTTGTTGTTTTTGGGCTATTTTTGTTAAAAGGGGAAGTTGGACCCGATGGGGGTTGCCTACGTATCTCACATCCGTTAAGAATCAAACTGACGTAGATCGGGCAAATAAACAGACTATTTTTGGAAAGCAGACGCAACCTTTTTTTTCATTTCATCGGCAAATAAAACACATTATTTTTTGAAAACAATTTTTTTTTCTTTTTCCTTTTATTCCTTTTTTTTCATTTTTCTCAAAAATTTGGCAGAGTTTCAGCACTATTTGGACATTGGATTTTTCAAAGTAGGCATTTATCCCTCTCAACCATCTCATTATCTTTTCCCCAAATTTTCCTTATAGGCCGGTCAACATGCAAATTCGAAGCAAATGAATGCACAAGTAGCAAGTAAGATGCATCATATTGGTCTTTATATTTCAGGTACACCTG
>MU739528.1:6269-17104 GCA_026770625.1 Nicotiana glauca
GTCTTGGAGGGCAAGTAAGTGTGGCTTATAAAGACCTGTGCCTGTTTCTAGAAGTCCAATTGCCTATGGGTTTTAAATTGCCAAAGTTTAATCTTTATGATGGTCATGGTGACCCCGTGGCCCATTTGAGGGGATTTTGTAGTAAAATGAGGGGTGCTAGTGGAAAAGATGAATTACTAATGGCATACTTCAGCCAGAGCCTCAGTGGGTTGGCCTTAGAGTGGTATACTAGGCAGGATCACACACGATGGTATACATGGGATGACTTAGCCTAAGCCTTTGCAAATCATTTTCAGTAAAATCTGGAGATTGTTCCCGATCGTATTTCTTTGACCAAGATTGAAAAGAAACCTAGGGAGAGTTTTACAGAATATGGATTTCGATGGAGAGAGCAGGCCGCGAGGGTCGATCCACCTATGAAAGAGGGTGAGATGGTGGATTATTTTTTGCAGGCTTTAGAGCCTACCTATTACGGGCATCTAGTGTTAGTGGTGGGGAAAACTTTCAATAAAGTTGTCAAGATGGGAAGCATGGTAGAATAGGGTTTGAAGTCAAATAAGATTATGAGTTACTCCACAATAAAAGCGACCACTCAAGCCATCCAGATTGGCACTAGAGGGGTTTTGGGAAAGAAAAAGAAAGAAGAAGTTGCTGTGGTGGAATCTAGAACATGGTCCAAGGGTCCTTCACCCTATTATAACCAACCCCGTCCATATCATCAACCGTACCCACATACACCATATGGCCCATCACAACCTTACTATCCAACCCATGTTCCCCATTTCTCAGTTCACCACGCCCAAACTTACCCTCAACCCCAAGCACCATGGCGTGCACCCACTCCTCATAACACCTACCATACCCAAAATACATACCCACCTCCCAAAACATATAGAAATCCTGGTGGAACTGGTTTCCGCCCAAATTCTGCTGCTAGAAATGACAGATTGCAGAAGAAAAAGACTTTCACTCCGTTAGGAGAATCTTATACTAGCTTATTCCACAGGTTAAAGCAGCTTGGAATGTTAAATCCCATTGAGTCAAAAATACCAAACCCACCACCGAGGAACCTGGACCATTCAGTCAATTGTGAATACTGCTCAGGAGCACCAGGGCACGATACGGAGAAATGTTGGCATCTAAAAACTGCTATTCAGGAACTTATTGATACCAGGAGAATTGAAGTACAGGCTCCAAAAACTCCCAATATTACACAAAATCCATTACCAACTCATCATGAGGCTTACATGATTGAGTTAGTACAGAGGGGAGAGTACAAGAAGCCATCTCAAACGGTGATGATGATCAAAGCAAGTGAAAGTAAAACAGATGAGAAATCAATTGGTGGGAAAGCATTGGTTGTAGTGGAACAGGTGGTCAATGAGCCAGTGTTAATAGTGAAACTGGAACCTGTTAAAGTAACAATACCAGGAGCAAGTGTTAAGCCCATGTTGGTTGTGAAAGGTGCTCAAACAGAACCGATCATCATTAAACTGGTAACTCAGCTGCTTGTGGTAGATGCAAAGGTTGTTCCGTGGAATTATAATAAAGTGACTATTATGTATCGGGGAAAAGAAGTTAAAGATGAAGTATGCGAAACTCATGGTTTGACTAGATCAGGGAGGTGTTTTGCCCCTGAGGAATTAAGAAAAACTAAAACAGCTAGGGACAATCCGGCATCGGTGAAAAAAGTTGTTACTGAGAAGGAAGCTGAAAATTTTTTGAGAAAGATGAAGGCACAGGACTATTCAATCGTGGAACAATTAAGGAAAACACAGGCGCAAATCTCATTATTGTCTCTACTGATCCATTCGGATGAACATCGCCGGGCACTGATGAAGATCTTAAATGAAGCACATGTGCCAGAGAAAATTACTGTGAACCATCTTGAAAAGATTGCGAACAAAATTTTTGAGGTGAACAGGGTAACATTCTCCGATGATGAATTTCCAATGGAAGGAACTGAACACAATAGAGCCCTGTATCTCACAGTAAAATGCGAGGATTCCATGGTGACACGGGTGTTAATTGATAATGGGTCTAGTGCCAACATTTGCCCTCTATCCACTCTGGAGAAGTTGAAGGTTGACAATGAAAGAATTCATAAAAGCAGTATCTGTGTACGGGGATTCGATGGTGGAGGGAAGAATACAGTGGGAGATATTGTGCTGGAACTTACAATAGGGCCTATGGAATTCACGATGGAGTTCCAAGTGCTTGATGTTGCTGTGTCTTATAATCTTTTCCTGGGTCGACCATGGATCCACGCTGCAAAAGCTATGCCATCTACGTTACACCAGATGGCTAAATTTGAATGGGAACGGGGAGGACAATTCTTGCAATGCTATTACACCCTTCGAGGAAGTTGAAGATGATAAGGGCCCGTGGGTGTACCAAGTCGTAGATACAGTGCCAGTTGCCAAAGTCCCAGAAGGGGAGTATGTTCCTGTGCCTAAGGTGGCTACTGCATCTGTTATGGTGGCAACAGAGATGTTAAGGAATGGATTTCTGCCCGGAAAGGGTTTGGGAGCTTCACTACAGGGGATTATACAGCCAGTGTCTCTTCCTGGTAATATTGATACTTTTGGGCTAGGCTTTAAACCCACTGCTACTGACATAAAGAGAGCCAGAAAGTTGAAGAAGAAAGTGTGGACCCTTCCTAAACCTATCCCTCGCCTTTCCCATTCTTTCGTCCGGTCTGGTACTAAAAGGCGCCCAGCAACAGTGATGCCCAGCTCTGTGATGATAAAACCTAACAAGGAATTTATCGAAAGGTTTGAAAGGTTGTTCGATGAAAATATGGTGGAAGCAGACGAGGGTCCGAGCAGAATTGATGTCCAGTTCGTGGGATCTCAGGACAATCTTAATAACTGGGAAACTACTCCTCTTCCAACTCGGAAGGAGTCGCGGTAGTTAGTTTTTGATTTTCTTTTTTTTTTGAGTATTAAATCTGGATTATTTTCAAGGTTTTAATTCAGATTTCTATGTTCCGTCCATTTGTATGAATCAAACCTTGTTATCTTACAAATTTCAATGAAATGCAATTTCTTTCTCTCTTCATTCCTGATAGCCTTTATTTTGTCTTTCTTTTCTCTTCTTGTACAGTCCATTTTATGCTGATTTCAATGATGTGTCATGCATGAAGAGTTCCTGGCCTAGTCATGATAATCAGTGTGAAATAGTAATACAAGAAATTGAATGTGATGATGAGGTGGAGTATAATGACGAGGAGGCTTTGGAAGAAATTAGTAAAGAATTGAGTCAATATGAGGAAAAACCCAAACCTAACTTGAATGACACGGAGGCAATCAATCTGGGGGATCGGGAAAATGTTCGGGAAACAAAACTAAGTGTCCATTTGGAAGCATCGCTCAGGGAAGAGTTGATCAAGTTGTTATTTGAATACAAAGATATCTTTGCATGGTCATACGATGATATGCCGAGTCTGAGTACTGATCTTGTGGTCCACAAATTGCCCACTTATTCAGAATGCCCTCCTGTCAAGCAGAAGCTGAGAAAATTTAAGAAAGATATCAGTGTGAAAATTAAAGAAGAAGTCAACAAACAGTTTGAGGCGAAGGTCATACGGGTTACCCGGTATCCCACCTGGTTAGCTAATGTCGTGCCTGTGCCAAAGAAAGATGGAAAGACCAGAGTGTTGTTGATTATCGCGATCTCAATAAGGCGAGCCCAAAAGACAATTTCCCACTGCCAAACATCCATATATTAATTGAAAATTGTGCCAAACATGAGATTAGTTCTTTCGTGGATTGTTATGCGGGCTATCACCAGATTTTAATGGATGAGGAAGACGCAGAAAAGACGGCATTCATTATGCCTTGGGGAACCTAGTGTTATAGGGATATGCCATTTGGGCTGAAGAATGCAGGGCAACATACATGAGGGCGATGACCACCATGTTCCATGATATGATACATCGAGAAATTGAAGTTTATGTGGACGATGTCACTATAAAGTCAAGAAAGCAGTGCGATCATGTTAAAGGCCTGAGGAAGTTTTTCCAGAGGCTTCGCAGGTACAATCTCAAACTCGATCCGGCAAAGTGTGCATTTGGAGTCCCATCTGGAAAGTTGTTGGGGTTTGTGGTAAGCTGACGTGGTATTGAATTAGACCCGTCCAAAATCAAATCCATTCAGGAATTGCCTCCGCCAAAGAGCAAGAAAGAGTTGATGAGTTTGCTCGGCAGGTTGAATTATATCAGCAGGTTCATTGCTCAGCTTACAGCGACTTGGGAGCCTGTCTTTAAGCTGCTGAAGAAAGATGCTGCGGTCAAGTGGACAGATGAATGTCAAGTAGCATTTGATAAAATTAAGGAGTATTTGGCCAGTCCGCCTGTATTGGTTCCGCCAGAGCCGGGAAGACCCTTTATCCTTTATCTGACAGGGTTGGATAATTCTTTTGGCTGTGTATTGGGGCAGCATGATGTTACGGGAAAGAAAGAGCAAACAATTTACTACCTGAGCAAGAAGTTCACATCTTATGAGGTAAAATACACTCAACTCGAGAGGACGTGTTGTGCTTTGACCTGGGTGGCACAGAAGTTGAAACATTATTTGTCAGCATATACCACTTATCTCATCTCGCGGTTGGATCCGTTGAAGTACATTTTTCAGAAGCCCATGCCCACAGGGAGGCTTCCTAAGTGGCAAATCCTGCTCACGAAATTTGATATTGTTTATATGACCCGTACTGCGATGAAAGCACAAGCAGTGGCTGATCACCTAGCGGAGAATCCAGTTGATGATGAATATGAACCGTTGAAAACATATTTTCCTGATGAAGAGGCAATGTATATTGATGAACCGGAGCAAGATGAAAAACCTGGATGGAAATTGTTCTTTGATGGGGCTACCAACAACAAAGGCATTGGGATAGGAGCAGTACTTATTTCAGAGACAGGGCAACATTATCCTATTATAGCCCAGCTTCGTTTTTATTATACCAATAACATAGCTGAATACGAAGCATGTATTTTGGGATTGAGGATGGCTATAGATATGGGTGTACAAGAGATCTTGGTCATGGGTGACTCGGATCTTTTGGTGCACCAAATTCAAGGAGAGTGGGAGACACGAGACTTAAAGCTCATACCTTACCGACAATGTTTGCATGAACTATGCCAACGGTTTCAGTCAATAGATTTCAAGCACATTCCAAGGATTCATAATGAAATTGCCGACGCTTTGGCCACTTTGGCGTCGATGTTGCATCATCCAGATAAGGCTTATGTGGACCCATTGCAGATTCAGGTCCGAGATTAGCATGCCTATTGTAACATGGTAGAGGAAGAGCTTGATGGAGAGCCATGGTTTCATGATATTAAAGAATACCTCAAAATGGGAGTATATCCGGTACAGGCCACAAGAGACCAAAAGAGAGCCATTAGACACTTGGCAATCGGATTTTTCTTTAGCGGAGGAGTGTTGTACAAAAGAACTCAAGATCTTGGTTTACTGAGGTGCATAGATGCTAAACAGGCTACAACTATCATGACCGAGGTACATGCGGGAGTTTTTGGACCTCATATGAGTAGGTATGTACTGGCCAAAAAGATTCTTCGAGCAGGATATTATTGGCTCACTACGGAACGAGACTGTATCAGTTTCGTACGCAAGTGTCATCAGTGTCAAGTACATGGAGATTTGATTCATTCTCCTCCATCTGAGTTACATGCAATGTCGGCACCATGGCCCTTCGTTGCTTGGGGAATGGACGTCATTGGGCCGATCGAGCCAGCAGCATNCAAATCAGTGACTAAGAAGGCAGTGGTTGATTTTGTGCATTCAAATATCATTTGCCGGTTTGGAATTCCGAAGGTGATTATCAGAGATAATGGTGCCAATCTCAACAGTCATCTGATGGCAGAGACATGTCAGAAATTTAAAATAACACACCGCAATTCCACACCATATCGTCCTAAGGCGAATGGAGCAGTCGAGGCAGCTAATAAAAACATCAAGAAAATACTGCGAAAAATGGTGGAAGGATCCAGGCAGTGGAATGAGAAATTACCTTTTGCTTTGCTAAGGTATCGCACTACTGTTCGCACTTTGGTAGGGGTGACTCCTTATTCATTGGTGTACGGTAAGGAGGCAGTGATACCTGCAGAGGTTGAAATACCCCCCCTTCGGATTATTGCGGAGGCAGAAATTGATGATGATGAAAGGGTCAAAGCTCGTTTAGAACAATTGAGCTTGATTGATGAAAAGAGATTGGCAGCGGTATGTCATGGACAGTTATACCAACAGAGAATGGCAAGAGCTTATAACAAGAAAGTGCGTCCGCGGAAATTTGAAGTCGGACTATTGGTATTGAGGCGCATCTTACCCCACTGGGCTGGAGCAAAAGGAAAGTTTGCTCCTAACTGGCAGGGGCCATTTGTTGTAACACGAGTGTTGTCTAATGGTGCATTGTATCTAACAGATGTGGAAGGGAAATGTGTAGAAATGGCTATCAATTCTGATGTAGTCAAGAGATATTATGTATGATTTCTTTATCTTTATGTATCTGATTGTATTTGACATGTTTTGAGATTGAAATGATGAAGGCATTTAGTTCTGCTATCCAAACACTTTATCCTTTGTTATCCCTTTGAGCCTTATTATTATATTTTCTTTCGTATCCCTCTTTCGGAATCAACAACAAAAAAATCAAGGATTGAACGGGGAAATCAGCTGGAGAAACAAGAAAAGAAAAGAAGAAGAAAAAAAAAAGAAGAGGGAAAAAAAAGGAAAAGAAAAAGAAAAAGAAAAAGAAAAGAAAGAAAAGAAAAGAAAAGAAAAGAAGAAAAGAAAGAAAAGAAAAGAAAGAAAAGAGATGAAAAGAAGAAGAATGGAAGGAAAGAAACATCGCAACAATGAAGCAATTTTATGCTCATGAATTACGTTTGACTTGATCCCGAAAGGGTACGTAGGTAGCCTCACTAAGGTTCAGTCACAACCAAAGAGAAGTCCAAAGATCCCCAAGTATGAAAGTGGGGCAGAAGTTATGATTGTTGTGAAGGATATGATTCCGAAAGTTGTAATTTTTGAACCCACGTTGAAATATTTTGAGCCTTTATACCCTTCTTTCTAAACCCATCCAAAAGCCACATACGGTCCAAAGAAAGACCTTCTGATCAATTTTAAGAAATGTCAATACAGACAGGTAAGGTGATTCATGTTGTGGACAACACTCTGGTATCAGAAGAAAAGAAATTGAAAATAAGAGAGTCTTATTGGTGAAAACCCTCACGGGCACCGTAAGGCGACGTGAGTTGAGAGAAATAAAAATAAGAGAGTCTTATTGACGAAAATCCTTACGGGCACCGTAAGGCGACGTGAGTTGAGAGATATTAAAAATGAGAGAGTCTTATTGGTGAAAGCCCTCACGGGCACCATAGGGTGAAAAGTGAGTTTTCAGATTGGACAAATGAAGAAGGGATGTGGTTGAAAGGTGGCAAAACAAGCGAAGTTTGGGTTCTGGTGCAAGTCAGACTGTGAAAGTATGGAACATCAAATATGGTAATTGATAGTTGATTGGATGGATAGACTAGACTGATTAATCCAAAATGCATGGCACGATCAATGGAATCAGCATTTCCACTCAGATAAGTCCTATCCTCTTTTTCCTTTCGAAGTCTTTCTATCCTCAAAACCTTCAAGGTCATTGCATTTCATTTTTCTTAAAATCTGTCTATAAGACATTTCAGTCAAAGCTAATTACCAGCTTCCCAGTTGTATGGCACAATAAGATCGGGACATATTAAAGAAAAGTAAAACACGAAGGACCAATGCAAATCCCATCAAAAGGGTAATCAGATAATTGGAGGGAGAAGCAAAGTTTCACAAGAAGGGAATAGAAACACCAAAACAGTAATACGAGGAAAAACATTTAGGTCATCAAGATAAAAGGGTTTGAAAGTTAGCCGGGAAGTCATGGCAAGTCAAAGCAAGTCCAAAGAAGCAAGTCGGAGCAAAGTCGGAAGCGGGAGCATGGCCAACAAGAATGCCAGCAGCTAACTACCATTTTTATATTAACAAATCTTTCTTTGATTAAAACAGGGGCAGAAAGAATTTTTCTTTGTAAGCAGGAGCCCACCTGGATAACAAGGGAATACTTTCCAAAATTAGCAAGCAGGAGCCAACCTGTAAAACAAGGGAATACATTCCAAGCGCAGTAGTCCGGCACCCACCTGAAGAACAAGGGAAGTATAATGCAACTCTTATCTTTTAAGTTAACATTCAGTAACACAACGCGCCCAGTTATCAAATTGGGGCAGAAAATTTTCCTCGTTTTGTATGGTTGTTATAAGCAGGAGCCCACCTGGAAAACAAGGGAATATCTTTTCAAATTTCGCAAGCAGGAGCCCACCTGAAGAATAAGGGAATATTTTTTTTTTCAAAGACAGCAAGCAGGAGCCCACCTGAAGAATAAAGGGAATATCTTTTCAAACACAGCAAGCAGGAGCCCACCTGAAGAACAAAGGAAATATCTTTTCTAATACAACAAGCAGGCACCCACCTAGAAAACAAGGGAAGTACAATCCAAATTTTAGCTTTTAATTTTAATATCTGATAACACGATATGCCCAGTCACCATACTGGGGCAGAAAATTTTCTTTGTTGGTCTATTTTCTCGCAAGCAGGAGCCCACCTGGAGAACAATGGAATACATTTTCAAGCATCACAAACAGGAGCCTACCTGGAGAACAAGGGAATACATTTTCAAGCATCGCAAGCAGGAGCTCGCCTGGAGAACAAGGGAATACCTTTTCAAGCAGTCGCAAGCAGGAGTCCACCTGAAGAATGGACACATATTTCAAAACACCGTTAAGGCAACATCCAGAATTCCATTGGAAGAATACAAGATGCAAGTTCAAGGCAACACAAGAGCAAGTTTTAAGGCATAGATAGGATTTCTTTTAACTCATAGAGAATAGCTTAGGCTAGCTTCTTTACATGGTGTAATAAGGGGGTCAGCAAGCAATAACAGCAACAACAGCAGCGAAATCACAGCTTCCGGTAGTCCCAGCTACCAAACACTCCTGAACTACACTGACTTGATTCCTGTTTAGCCCAGGATATGTAGGCAACCTCTGAAGCAGGGTGCGGTCAAAATCTTTCAAAAATGCTTCACACGGAATATGCAAATGGGCAAAAATCCTTCATTACCGCTCACTTATCTTTGCATGAAAACTCTTCGTGTTTCCGGGCAAAGAGGGGCAGCTGTGAGCACGTGATTTTTGCCCTAAGCAAATTATTCCTAAAATCCAAACAAAATGATTTTTCTTTATTTTTATAATTTTTGTTGATATTTGTTGCATTTTTGTGATAATTAGTTACATAATAATTCATATTAAAAAATAATAAAAAAATAATAATATGCATATGCATTAGGATTTTTAATTTTATAATTTTAGCATTAATTCATTTCGGAACAATTTAAGGAAAAATAAAAAAATATAGCATTTTTAATTGGAAATTACTACAAAAGATTTTTAGGGTCTAATTAGTTTAATTATTAGTTAATTTCTCAAATTAGAAAATAAATACAAAAATGAAAATAAAATACAAAGTGAGTAAAATACAAGAAAATACAAAAAAATAAATCAAGAGAACAAAATGAAAAAAAAAAAGAAAATTAAATAATAACAAATAAGACAAGAGATAGCTTGGGCCAAATTGGATTAACCCAAATGAATACGCTCAGCCCAAACCAAATAACTACACGCCCCAATCCAGCCCAAATTCCCTGCCCGGTCTGCCCCCATGTAACCAAATGACCCCGTTTTGGGAAGGTTTAATCTGAGCCATTGAAACCTGTAGATCCAACGGTTATGTGGCCTGCCTATAGTAAATGAAACGACGTCGTTTAAGTGCCCAAAGAATCAGAGCCGTCGAATTCATTTAATCCAACGGTTGTAATTAGTTGATACTCTTTTAATATATCAATAAAAATTTAAAAAAAACCTAAAAACATTCTTATCCTTTCACCCTCCTTCTTCCCTAGCCGCCCCATTTCCCCGCCGACCCCGCCGGAACCCTACCGGCGGAAAACGTCACCTCCACCAACCGCCCTCAAGATTACACCACCTGGCCACCTTGAACCCCTGATTCCACCCATCTACTTCACTTCCTTCAAATATGTCCCCATCGTCTCGAATAATCAAGTTTGTCTCGCCGGAACCCTAACTCCGGCGAACAACACCTCACCCAACCCAGCCCAAAATAACACCATAGCTCCTTCTTGACTCCCTCTACACGATCCTTAGAGTCTTGAGTCCCAAACCTAACTGTAGCTGCTCGAATATGTGTTTGAAGTTTCCCGGCGAGTCGGAAATTCACAAACGGTGCCTCTAAGTCCTTTTCTTCTTTCCCTAAGGACTTTTGTGGCAAAATTAGTGGTTAAACAAGATAATTACAAGAACATAGATAAGTTTCTGATTCTCTTTTCTTTTTTAATTTTTTTAAATTCTTTTCTTATTTTTTATCATGCATGTATTTGTTTGATTTCTTGCACCCTTTTGTTCTATTTTCCAAGCTTATCTTTTGTTTCTTTTACCAATAGTTGAATTTCGTCCCTTTTTTGGAATATGTCACAACCCAAAATCCACTAAGGGTCGTGGTGGTGCCGGACACCGCTATCAGGCCAGCCAATTAGATAGTCGATTTAAAAATCCTTTTTAAATACATCAAATTCCAGAATTTTCCTCCCATTTTCACAAATAAAAGAGTTTTGCTTAAATTCAAATTTACAATAATAATTAAATCAAACTTTTTCGAAAACCATCCCAGAACCCGGTGTCACAGGTGCATGAGCGACTACTGATGATG
>MU739539.1:6402-17706 GCA_026770625.1 Nicotiana glauca
TACCTCTTTTAATATATCGGCGGTAGATCAAATAAATTCGCAAATGAGTTTTACGAGTTGTAAACGATGTTTTTTTTACGCGAGACAATAATTTTTTTTTAAAGTGGATAATTGCCGAAAAGATCAAAAAGGCAATATACAAAAAATAGGAAAACATTTAAAAAAACATTGAAATTGTTAAATACGATTACCAACTATGACCTTACGGGATTAACATCGTCGCACTCGACATGTCACTACGCCTTGGCCTGGAGTGCGGCAACTGCAAAACGTCGAGTTGCAATGTCGCCATTCCATGCGGCCTAGTACTATAGGCACATCGGGCCCTCTGATTGTGATATTATCGCCGAGCGCAGCTGGTTTTTATTGGTCAACGGCTTTGCCTGCGAAAAATACGTAAAATCAAAAGAGGAATCGCGCAAAACAGATAAATGATCTTAAAGTTATGTCATTTTAAATCTTTACACTTTGGCACCTAAAGCGGAAGGAGTAAAGGTATTAAGAGAATTTAGAGTGCAAGGAGTGTCGGATGCGATCATACCAGCACTAACGCATCGGAACCCATCAGAACTCCGAAGATAAGCGTGCTTGGGCGAGAGTAGTACTAGGATGGGTGACCCCCTGGGAAGTCCTCGTGTTCCATCCCTCTTTTTGGAAAAATTTGTATCCTACTTCTTTTAATATTTCAGAGGTTGATCAAATAAATCCGCAAATGAGTTTTACGGGTTGTAAATGATATTTTTTTACGCGAGGCAATAATTTTTTTAAAGAGGATAATTGCGGAAAAGATCAAAAAGGAAATATACAAAAAATAGGAAAACATTTTAAAAACATTGAAATTGTTAATTACGATAACCAACTACGACCTTACGGGCTTAACACCGTCGCACGCGACATATCACTACGCCTTGGCCCGGAAGGCGGCAACCGTAAAATGTCGAATTGCGATGCGCCGTTCCATGTGGCCTAGTACGATAGGCACATCAGGCCCTATGACTGTGATTTTATCGTCGAGCGCGGCTGGTTTTTATTGGTCAATGGCATTGCCTGCGAAAAATACGTTAAATCAAAGAAGAATCGCGTAAAACAGATAAATGAGCATAAAGTTATGTCGTTTTAAGGCTTTACACTTTGGAACCTAAAGCGGAAGGAGGAAAGGTATTAAGAGAATTTAGAGTGCAAGGAATGTCGAATGCGATCATACCAGCACTAACGCACCGGATCCCATCAGAACTCCGAAGTTAAGCGTGCTTGGGCGAGAGTTGTACTAGGATGGGTGATCCACTGGGAAGTCCTCGTGTTGCATCCCTCTTTTTGGCAAAATTTGTATCCTACCTCTTTTAATATATCGGCGGTAGATCAAATAATTTTGCAAATGAGTTTTACGAGTTGTAAACGTTGTTTTTTTACGCGAGACAATAATTCTTTTTTAAGTGGATAATTGCCGAAAAGATCAAAAAGGCAATATACAAAAAATAGGAAAACATTTAAAAAAACATTGAAATTGTTAATTACGATTACCAACTACGACCTTACGGGATTAACACCGTCGCACTCGACATGTCACTATGCCTTGGCCTGGAATGCGGCAACTGTAAAACGTCGAGTTGCAATGTCGCCGTTCCATGCGGCCTAGTACTATAGGCACATCGGGCCCTCTGATTGTGATATTATCGCCGAGCGCAGCTAGTTTTTATTGGTCAACGGCTTTGCCTGCGAAAAATACGTAAAATCAAAAGAGGAATCGCGTAAAACAGATAAATGATCTTAAAGTTATGTCATTTTAAGGCTTTACATTTTGGCATCTAAAGCGGAAGGAGTAAAGGTATTAAGAGAATTTACAGTGCAAGGAGTTTCAGATGCGATCATACCAGCACTAAGGCACCGGAACCCATCAGAACTCCGAAGATAAGCGTACTTGGGCAAGAGTAGTACTAGGATGGGTGACCCCCTGGGAAGTCCTCGTGTTGCATCCCTCTTTTTTGGCAAAATTTGTATCCTACTTCTTTTAATATTTCAGAGGTTGATCAAATAAATTCGCAAATGAGTTTTACGGGTTGTAAATGATGTTTTTTTTACGCGAGGCAATAATTTTTTTTAAAGAGGATAATTGAGGAAAAGATCAAAGAGGAAATATACAAAAAATAGGAAAACATTTTAAAAACATTGAAATTATTAATTACGATTACCAACTACGACCTTATAGGCTTAACACCGTCGCACTCGACATGTCACTACGTCTTGGCCTGGAAGGCGGCAACCGTAAAACGTCGAGTTGCTATGTCGCCGTTCCATGCGGCCTAGTACGATAGGCACATTGGGCCCTCTTATTGTGATATTATCGTCGAGCGCGGCTGGTTTTTATTGGTCAATGGCTTTTCCCGCGAAAAATACGTAAAATCAAAAGAGGAATCGCATAAAACGGATAAATGAGCATAAAGTTATGTCGTTTTAAGGCTTTACACTTTGGCACCTAAAGCGGAAAGAGGAAAGGTATTAAGAGAATTTAGAGTGCAAGGAATGTTGAATGCGATCATACCAGCACTAACGCACTGGATCCCATCAGAACTCCGAAGTGAAGCGTGCTTGGAGGAGAGTAGTACTAGGATGGGTGATCCCCTGGGAAGTCCTCGTATTGCATCCCTCTTTGTTGCAAAATTTGTATCCTACTTCTTTTAATATATCGGCGGTAGATCAAATAAATTCGTAAATGAGTTTTACGGGTTGTAAACGATTTTTTTTTACGCGAGACAATAATTTTATTTTAAAGAGGATAATTGCGGAAAAGATAAAAAAGGAAATATACAAAAAATACGAAAACATTTAAAAAGCATATAAATTGTTAATTACGATTACCAACTATGACCTTACGGGCTTAACACCGTCGTGCTCGATATGTCACTACGCCTTTGCCGGGAAGGGGGCAACCATAAAATGTTGAGTTGCGATGTCGCCGTTCCATGCAGCCTAGTACGATAGGCACGTCGAGCCCTCTGATTGTGATATTATCATGGAGGGCGGCTGGTTTTTATTGGTCAATGGCTTTGCCAGCGAAAATACATAAAATAAAACGAGGAATTGCGTAAAACGGATAAATAATCGTAAAGTTATCTCGTTTTAAGGATTTACACTCTGGCACCTAAAGCGGAAGGAGGAAAGGAATTAAGAGAATTTAGAGTGCAAGGAATGTCTGATGCGATCATTCCAGCACTAACGCACCGGATCCCATCAGAACTCCGAAGTTAAGCGTGCTTGGGCGATAGTAGTTCTAGGATTGGTGATCCCCTGGGAATTCCTCGTGTTGCATCCCTATTTTTGGCAAAATTTGATTACTACTTCTTTTAATTTATCGGCGGTAGATCTAATCAATTCGCAAATGAGTTTTACGGGTTGTAAATGATGTTTTTTTTACGCGAGACAATTATTTTTTTTAAAAAGGTTAATATTTCAGATGATGATCAAATAAATTCGCAAATGAGTTTTACGGGTTGTAAACGATGTTTTTTTTACGCGAGACAATAATTTTTTTTAAAGAGGATAATTGCGAAAAAGATCAAAAAGGCAATATACAAAAAATAGGAAAAAATTTAAAAAACATTTGAATTGTTAATTACGATTACCAACTAAGACCTTACGGGCTTAACACCGTCGCGCTCGACATGTCACTACGCCTTGACATTGAAGGCAGCAACCATAAAACGTCGACTTGCGATGTCGCCGTTCTATGCAGCCTAGTACGATAGGCACGTCGGGCCCTCAGATTGTGATATTATGGTAGAGCATGGCTGGTTTTTATTGGTCAATGGCTTTGCTTGCGAAAAATACATAAAATCAAAAGAGTAATCGCGTAAAACGGACAAATGAGCGTAAAGTTATGTCGTTTTAAGGCTTTAAACTTTCGCACCTAAAGCGTAAGGAGGAAAGGTATTAAGAGAATTTAAAAAGTAAGGAATGTCGGATACGATCAGTCCAGCACTAATGCACCGGATCCCATCAGAACTCCGAAGTTAAGCGTGCTTGGGCGAGAGTAGTAATAGGATGGGAGACCCTGTTGGAAGTCTTCATCTTGTATCCCTCTTTTTGTCAAAATTTTTATCCTACTTCTTTTAATATATCGGCGGTAGATCAAATAAATTAGCAAATAAGTTTTACGGGTCGTAAACGATGTTTTTTTTAAGCGAGACAATAATTATTTTAAAGAGGATAGTTGCGGAAAACAAAAAATGAAATATAAAAAAATAGGTAAACATTTGAAAAAGATTTAAATTGTTAATTACGATTACCAACTACGACGTTACGGGCTTAACACCGTCGCGCTCGACATGTCACTACGCCTTGGCCTGGAAGGCGGCAACCGTAAAACGTCGACTTGCGATACCGCCGTTCCATACAGCCTAGTATGATAGGCACGTCGGGCCCTCTGATTGTGATATTATCGTTGAGCGCGGCTGGTTTTTATTTGTCAACGGCTTTGCCTACGAAAAATACGTAAAATCAAAAGAGGAATCGCGTAAAACGGACAAAAGAGCGTAAAGTTATGTCGTTTTAAGGCTTTAAACTTTCGCACCCAAAGCGGAAGGAGGAAAGGAATTAAGAGAATTTATAGTGAAAGGAATGTCGGATACAATCATACCAGCACTAACGCACCGGATCCCATCAGAACTCCGAATTTAAGTGTGCTAGGGCGAGAGTAGTACTTAGATGGGTGACCCCATGTGATGTCCTCGTGTTGCGTCCCTATTTTTAGAAAAAATTTGTATCCTACTTCTTTTAGTATATCGGCGGTTGATCAAATAAATTCGCAAATGAGTTTTACGGGTTGTAAACATTATTTTTTTTTATACGAGACAATAATTTTTTTTAAAGAGGATAATTGCGGAAAAGATCAAAAAGGAAATATACAAAAAATAGGAAAACATTTAAATTGTTAGTTACGATTACCAACTACGACCTTATGGGCTTAACATCGTCGCGCTCGACATGTCACTACGCCTTGGCCTGGAAGGCGGCAACCGCAAAACTTTCGAGTTGCGATGTTGCCATTCCATGCGGCCTTGTACGATAGGCACATCGGGCCCTATGATTGTGATATTATCTTGGAGCACGGCTGATTTTTATTGGTCAATGGCTTTGCCTGCGAAAAATTGGTAAAATCAAAAGAGGAATAGCGTAAAACGAATAAATGAGTGTAACGTTATGTCATTTTAAGGCTTTACACTTTGGCACCTAAAGGGGAAGGAGGAAAGGTATTAAGAGAATTTAGAGTGCAAGGAATGTAGGATGCTATCATACCAGCACTAACGCACCGGTTCCCATCAGAACTCCGATGTTAAGCGTGCTTGTGCGAGAGTTGTACTAGGATGGGTGACCCCCTAGGAAGTCCTCGTGTTGCATCCCTCTTTTTGGAAAACTTTGTGTCCTACTTCTTTTAATATATCGGCGGTATATCTAATAAATTCGCAAATGAGTTTTACGGGTTATAAACGATGTTTTTTTTGCGCTAGACAATAATTTTTTTAAAGACGATAATTGCGGAAAAGATCAAAAAGTAAATATACAAAAAATAGGAAAACTTTTAAAAAACATTTAAATTGTTAATTACGATTACCAACTACGACCATACGGGCTTAACACCATCGCACTCGACATGTCACTATGCCTTGGGCTGAAGGCGGCAATCGTAAAACGTCGAGTTGCGATGTCGTCGTTCCATGCGGCCTAGTACGATAGGCACGTCAGGCACTCTGATTGTGATATTATTGTCGATCGCGGCTGGTTTTTATTATTCAATGGCTTTGCCTTCGAAAATTACGTAAAATCAAAGAGGAATTGCCTAAAACCGATAAATGAGCGTAAAGTTATGTCGTTTTAAGGCTTTACCCTTTCGCACCTAAAGCAGAAGGAGGAAAGTTATTAAGTCAATTTAGAGTGCAAGGAATGTCGGATACGATCATACCAGCACTAACGCACCGGATCCCACCAAAACTCTAAAGTTAAGCATGCTTGGTAGAGAGTAGTACTAGGATGGGTGACCTCCTGGGAAGTCCTCCAGTTGCATCCCTCCTTTATGCAAAATTTGTATCCTGCTTCTTTTAATATATCGGTGGTAGATCAAATAAATTCGCAAATGAGTTTTACAGGTTGTAAACGATGTTTTTTTTACGCGACACAATATTTTTTTTTAAAGAGGATAATTGCGGAAAAGATCAAAAAGGAAATATACAAAAAATAGGAAAACATTTAAAAAACATTTAAATTGTTAATTACGATTACCAACTACGACCTTACGGGCTTAACACCGTCGCACTCGACATGTCACTACGCCTTGGCCTGAAGGCGGCATTCGTAAAACGTCGAGTTGTGATGTCACCGTTCCATGCGGCCTAGTACGATAGGCACGTGGGGACCTCTAATTGTGATATTATTGTCTAGCGCGGCTGGTTTTTATTGTTAAATGGCATAGCCTGCAAAAAATACGTAAAATCAAAGAGGAATGGCGTAAAATTGATGAATGAGCGTAAAGTTATGTCGTTTTAAGGCTTTACACTTTGGCACCTAAAGCGGAAGGAGGAAAGGTATTAAGAGAATTTGAAGTGCAAGGAATGTCGGATACGATCATACGAGCACTAATGCACCGGATCCCATCTGAACTCCGAAGGTAAGCGTGCTTGGGCGAGAGTAGTACTAGGATGGGTGACCCCCTGGGAAGTCCTCGTGTTGCATCCCTCTTTTTGGAAAAATTTGTATCCTACTTCTTTTCATATATCGGCGGTAGATCAAATAAATTCACAAATGAGTTTTACGGGATGTAAACAATGTTTTTTTACGAGAGACAATAATTTTTTTTAATGAGGATAATTGCAGAAAAGATCAAAAAGGCAAGATACAAAAAATAGGAAAAAATTTAAAAAACATTTAAATTGTTAATTAGGATTACCAACTAAGACCTTACGGGCATAACACCGTCACGCTCGACATGTCACTACGCCTTGACCTTGAAGGCAGCAACCGTAAAACGTCGAGTTGCGATGTCGCCGTTCCATGCGGCCTAGTACGATAGGCATGCCGGGCCCTCTAATTGTGATATTATGGTCGAGCGCGGCTGGTTTTTATTGGTCAATGGCTTTGCCTGTAAAAAATACATAAAATTAGAAGAGCAATCGCGTAAAACGGACAAACGAGCGAAAAGTTATGTTGTTTTAAGGCTTTAAACTTTCGCACCTAAAGCGGAAGGAGGAAAGGTATTAAGAGAAATTAGAGTGTAAGGAATGTCGGATACGATCATACCAGCACTAACGCACCGGATCCCATCAGAACTCCGAAGCTAAGCGTGCTTGGGCGAGAGTAGTACTAGGATGGGTGACCCCGTGGGAAGTCTTCGTCTTGCATCCCTCTTTTTGGAAAAATTTGTACCCTACTTCTTTTAATATATCGGTGGTAGATCAAATAAATTCGCAAATGAGTTTTACGGGTTGTAAACGATGTTTTTTTTACGCGAGACAATAATTTTTTTTTAAAGAGGAATATTGCGGAAAATATCAAAAAGGAAATATAAAAAAAATAGGAAAACATTTAAAAACATTTGAATTGTTAATTACGATTACCAACTACGACCTTATGGGCTTATCACCGTCGCACTCGACATGTCACTACGCCTTGGCCTGAATGCGGCAATCGTAAAATGTTGGGTTGCGATGTCGCTGTTCTATGCAGCCTAGTACGATAGGCACATCGGGCCCTCTGATTGTGATATTATTGTCGAGCACGGCTGGTTTTTATTGTTCAATGGCTTTGCCTGCGAAAAATACGTAAAATCAAAGAGGAATTGCGTAAAATGGATAAATAAGCGTAAAGTTATGCCGTTTTAAGGCTTTACAATTTCGCACCTAAAGCGGAAGGAGGAAAGGTATTAATAGAATTTAGAGTGCAAGGAATGTCGGATGTGATCATACCAGTACTAACGCACCGGATCCCACCAAAACTACGAAGTTAAGCGTGCTTGGTAGAGAGTAGTACTAGGATGGGTGACCTCATGGGAAGTCCTCTTGTTGCATCCCTCTTTTTGGCAAAATTTGTATCCTGCTTCTTTTAATATATCGGCGGTAGATCAAATAAATTCGCAAATGAGTTTTACGGGTTGTAAACGATGTTTTTTTTACGCGAGACAATAAATTTTTTTTAAAGAGGAATATTGCAGAAAATATCAAAAAGGAAATATAAACAAAATAGGAAAACATTTAAAAACATTTGAATTGTTAATTACGATTACCAACTACGACCTTATGGGCTTATCACCGTCGCACTCGACATGTCACTACGCCTTGGCCTGAAGACGGCAATAGTAAATTGTTGGGTTGCGATGTCGCCGTTCTATGCAGCCTAGTACGATAGGCACATCGGGCCCTCTGATTGTGATATTATTGTCGAGCGTAGCCGGTTTTTATTTGTCCACTGCTTTGCCTGCGAAAAATACATAAATCAAAAGAAGAATCACGTAAAACGGATAAATGAGCGTAAAGTTATGTCGTTTTAAGGCTTTAGACTTTGGCACCTAAAGCGGAAGGAGGAAAGGTATTAAGAGAATTTAAAGTGCAAGGAATGTCGGATGCGATCATACCAGGACTAACGCACCGGATCCCATCAGAACTACGATGTTAAGCGTGCTTGGTCGAGAGTGGTGCTAGGATGGGTGACACCTTGGGAAGTCCTCATGTTGCATCCCTCTTTTTGGAAAAATTTGTATCCTACTTATTTTAATATATCAGAGGTAGATCAAATAAATTCGCAAATGAGTTTTACGGGTTGTAAAAGATGATTATTTTACACGAAACAATAATTTTTTTTAAAGAGGATAATTGTGGAAAAGATCTAAAAGGCAATATACAAAAAATAGGAAAAAATTTGAAAAACGCTTAAATTGTTAATTACGATTACCAACTATGACCTTACGGGCTTAACACCGTCGCACTCGACAAGTCACTACGCCTTCGTCTGGAAGGCAGCAACCGTAAAATGTCGAGTTACGATGTCGATGTTCCAAGCGAGCTAGTACGATAGGCACATCGGGCCCTCTGATTGTGACATTGTCATTGAGCGCGACTAGTTTTTATTGATCAACGGCTTTGCGTGCAAAAAATACCTAAAATCAAAAGAGGAATCGCGTAAAACGGATAAATGAGTGTAAAGTTATATTGTTTTAAGGCTTTACACTTTGGCACCTAAAGCGGAAAGAAGAAAGGTATTAAGAGAATTAAGAGTGCAAGGAATGTCGGATGCGATCATACCAGCACTAACGCATCGGATCCCATCAGAACTCCGAAGTTAAGCATGCTTGGGCGAGAGTAGTACTAGGATGGGTGATCCCCTGGGAAGTCCTCGTGTTGCATCCCTCTTTTTGGAAAAATTTGTACCCTACTTATTTTAATATATCTGCGGTAGATCAAATAAATTCACAAATGAGTTTTACGGGTTGTAAACGATGTTTTTTTTACGCGAGATAATTTTTTTTTAAGAGGATAATTGCGGAAAAGATCAAAAAGGAAATATATAAAAAGTAGGAAAACATTTAAATTGTTAATTACGATTACCAACTATGACCTTACGGGCTTAACACCGTCGCGCTCGACATGTCACTACGCCTTGGCCTGGAAGGCGGCAACCATAAAACGTCGGGTTGCGATGTCGCCGTTCCATGAGGCCTAGTACGATAGGCACGTCGGGTCCTCTCATTGTGATATTATCATCGAGCGCGGCTGGTTTTTATTGGTCAATTGCTTTGCTTGTGAAAAATACGTAAAATCAAAAGAAGAATCGCGTCAAACGGATAAATGTGCGTAAAGTTATGTCGTTTTAAGGCTTTACACTTTGGCACCTAAAGCGGAAGGAGGAAAGGTATTAAGAGAATTTAGAGTACAAGGAATGTTGGATGCGATCATACAAGCAGTAACGCATCGGATCCCATCAGAACTCCGAAGTTAAGCGTGCTTGGGAGAGAGTAGTATTAGGATGGGTGATCCCCTGGGAAGTCCTCGTGTTGCATCCCTCTTTTTGGCAAAATTTGTATCCTACTTCTTTTAATATATCGGCGGTAGATCAAATAAATTCGCAAATGAGTTTTACGGGTTGTAAACGATATTTTTTTCACGCGATACAATAATTTTTTTTAAAGAGGGTAATTGCGGAAAAGATCTAAAAGGCAATATACAAAAAATCCATCAGAAATCCGAAGTCAAGCATGCTTGGGCGAGAGTAGTACTAGGATGGGTGACCCCTTGGGAAGTCCTCGTGTCGCATCTCTCTTTTTGGCAAAATTTTTATCCTACTTCTTTTAATATATTGGCGGTAGATCAAATAAATTGGAAAATGAGTTGTACGGGTTGTAAATGATGTTTCTTTCACGCGATACAATAATTTTTTTTAAAGGGGATAATTGCTAAAAAGATCAAAAAGGCAATATACAAATAATAGGAAAATATTTAAAAAACATTTAAATTGTAAATTACGATTACATGCTACGACCTTCCGAGCTTAACACCATCGTGCTCGACATGTCATGTCACGACCCTAGTTCACCAATTGTGAACACGTCATGACGGCACCTAGTCTTCACGACCAGCTAAGCCTAACACATTGTGGAAGTAATAACAATTGCGAAATTTATAATCAAAACTAAATAACATGAGTAATGTATACCATTGCCGCCTGGCGCATACACTTTAATACCAAATACTGAAGTAAACTCCAAGACCCGGAAACCCATGGGCAACACAGGCTATAAGAAATCTTACACTGCTCTAATCACCAGAATAGTCTAATACAAAGAAGGATCGAAATAACATCTAATAACTATGGATAAAATGAGAAGGAGACTTTGCGGATCTGCGGACGTAGCAGATGTATACCTCAAGTCCCCAATACGCTCCCTGACAGCTACTGATGGTACGCCTGCTTAGAAGCACCTGGATCTGCACATGAAAAACATGCGCAGAAGAGGCGTGAGTACACCACAGCGGTACTCAGTAAGTGCTAAGCCTGACCTCGGTTGGGTAGTGACAAGGAAAGGTCAGGGCCCTACTGAGACAGAAACAATAAAATAGCAAGATATTAACAACATCGAAGTCTAACGAAAACTAATAAACACAGCTATGTGATAAGACATATCGATGAAATATAGTACTGTAAGACAAAATAGAAACGCTGAGTAAATACAACAAAATTTACAAGAATACCGACGAGGGTCTTCCAGGATACTGTCCTGTAGCCCTTTTCTCAACTGTCCAATGGAACTTCCCGGGATACCGTCCT